>JAECUM010013193.1:0-81410 GCA_016617855.1 Megalonaias nervosa | reverse complement strand
TATATATATATATATATATATATATATATATATATATATATATATATATATATATATATATATATATATATATATGGATAGCAATTAAATAAATGCCGACATTATCAAAAGTTAATCTAGTCATAATTCATTCTCTTTTTCTCATACTATAATGAACATCAAAGTTAATCTCTAAACGGTCTAACCTTGATTCATTTAAGCCCACATAAGTGTTACACCAGTTGCCTGTTATATCTGTCCAATT
This sequence comes from Megalonaias nervosa, assembly GCA_016617855.1. Lineage (NCBI taxonomy): Eukaryota > Metazoa > Mollusca > Bivalvia > Unionida > Unionidae > Megalonaias > Megalonaias nervosa. Next base: position 81,166 of record JAECUM010013193.1, on the reverse strand, counting down.
AATATAGGTGCAATATTATTGGCAGATAAGGTGTAAACAGTAGTCAAGCATATGTTGATTGCTGGTGCATAGCCAGTTTGTAATCCACAGCACACCCTCCATAGGAAATCATGCTACAGGCAAATCAAGGGTAATTAGGACTGGTGCTCTGGCCCAAATCAATGTACCTCATAAAAATGCACAGTTTGGAATTTCCATGCATCAGAAATGGTTCAAATTTAAATTCTAAGCATCAAAACCCAAAGTTTCATGTCTGTCGAGAACCCTGCGTCAGTATAACAAGATAAGGCATTTTTAGACATCAATTTATATAACAATTCTTTATGTTTATACATCAAATTACATTACATTTCTTTATGTTTAAACATTAATTTACATCATGTCTTCATGTTTAGACATAAATTTACTCTATGTCGTCATGTTTAAACATCATTTTTCATGTCTGTATTTTACACTGCTTTTCTCAGTAAAATAAATTCTTAATTTGCATTGTTGATGAACTTTTGTCATCAGAGATAGTTTTAATTCACAGGCAGATAGATGGAGATATTGAACTGTACATGTCATACTGGCACAAAAGATGACTCCTATTTCTGCTGCCATAGCATGACTGCTTTTCCCATCTTCCAGAAAATGAATTGCTTCTACCCTCTCCAATCATGATAAAAGCTTCCTTGCTATTGATTTTGACATAATGGTAACTTTTTGTTACACTGGCAGTGTGACAAGTCATCATCATCATCATCAATCCCTTAACCCAAGAGGTTATTGGGGCACCACAGTTGACTTTACAACCAATTCTCTCCATCTTTCCCTGTTCTCTACTGCCCTTTGAGAATCTGCAAATCCCATGCCTGTCCACTCCTTATTGTTGTCTTCACACCTCTTTTTCTGTCTGCCCCTTCTTCTGCACCCTTGCACTGTACCTTGCATGATTGTTTTTGCCAGTCCAGATGATCTTAAGACATGACCATACCACTTCAGTTTGCACTTTTTTATAGTGGTCAAGAGGACTTCATAGGATCTGATGGCTCATTGGATCCTGTTGTGGAGTTCTTCGTTGGTTACGTGGTCAATGTATGAGATGCCCAAGATCTTGAAGTAGCACCTCATTTAGAAGGTTTGAATCTTTCTTTGTAGAAGGTTTGAATCCTTCTTTGTAGATCTGATATGAGTGTCCATGTTTCACATACAGAAAGACGGATATGGCAATCAAGTGCATCAGCCTTATTTTGGAACCAAAAGCAATGTTGGTATCTTTCCATATTGGTCTCAACCTTGTTATTGCTGCTGTTGTCTGGGCAATCCTGCAAAGTAGTTCTGGTTTGGAGCCCTCATCTGTGATAATTGATCCCAAGTACTTGAAGCTTGTGACTCTTTCCAGCTTCTGTCCACTGACTTTTATTTCTGCACTGATGCCATTGGTGTTGTTTGTCATCAGTTTGTTTTTTTCGGCGCTAATCTCTATACCGTATGCTGTGGAGGTTGTGTCAAGGCACTCAGCCAAGTCAGCCAGTTCTTTTTCATCTCCTGCTAAACCATCAATATCATCTGTGAAGCGAAGGTTGTGATTGTTCTTCCTCGATGCTGACAGTGCCCTTGTGGTCATGCAAGGCATTCTCCATGATCCTTTCCAAGAAAATGTTGAAGAGTGTAGGTGACAGTATACATCCCTGTTTGACTCCAACTGTTGTTCGAAACCAATCTCCTCTGCTGCCATTGATGAGGACAGCACTGGTGGCATTGTCATAGAGGTGCTCAACAACCTGCACCAGGTTTGAACTGATGTTGTACTTCCTCATAGTTGCCCATAAGGCTGCATGCCATACCCTATCAAAGGTCTTTTTGAAATCTATAAAGACGTGGTAGAGTCTGCTGATGTTGAAGGTATTTCTTGCAAAGGAGTCTGAGGTTGAAAATTTGTTCTGTGGTGCTCCTTCCTGCTTGGAAGCCTGCCTGCTCTTCAGCAATATTTTTCTCTGCTTGAGGCTTTAATCTGTTGAGAATTGTCTTCAGCATGACTTTGCTCGGGTGATGGATCAAACTGATGGTTCTATAGTTTTGGCATAGCTGTAGGTTTCCTTTCTTGTGGAGCACGATGACCAAGGACTGAGTCCATGTGGTGGGCCATTCTCCTGTCTGCCATATCTTGCTGCAGATTGTTGTTAGGACTGTGACTATCTCTTCTCCTCCTGCTTGAATGAGCTCTGCTGCTATGTTGTCAATGCCGGCTGACTTTCTTTTCTTTAGTGAACTAACTGCAATTTCTACTTCTTCATGAAGAATGGAGTTGTTGTCAATTTCTTCTGCCTGAGGGCAATTTAGTACTGCTGGATCTCCTTGGGTCTTATGATTGTACAATTCTGAGCAGTATTCTGTCCATTGCTTGAGGATCTCTTGATCTTCTGTGAGGCATTTTCCTGATTTGCCTTGGATGGTGGTAGTTTTCCTTTGTTTATGGGTTGTGAGATCTTTCACCAGTTGATATGCCATTTTGCTGTCATTTCTAATCAGACTGTCTTTGATTTTGCAGCATTGTCTTTCTATCCGGGATTCCTTTGCCTTTTTCATGCTTTTCCTGATCATGTTGTTTATCTCTCTGTATTTTCTAGCTCCTTTATGATCTCTTTTTTCCTTTTTCAGTTCTCTTCTTTTGTTGCATAGTTCAAGGACATATGGTGTGATTCAAGGTTTCTTTCTTTGACGATATTTGCCAGTGATCTCGCTAGCTGTGCTAGTCACAGCTGTGTTGAATGTGGTTGTTAAGGACTCTAGGTCAGTGTCTTAGCTTTCCAGGGTTATCAAAGGTGCAAATTTACCACCTATCATTGTGACAAAGTATGGGGAGTAAATAGCAAATTTAGAAATATTTGCACATTGATTCATATTATATGTCATTTTCTAAATAATGCCTTTCCCATGAAGCAAAAGTTTTGTTTACATACATTAAGCAGTCACTTTTGATACACACCAGTGACTGATTAGAACACTGAGAAACCATTATTTGTTTTGGAAACACCTGGCCTTTGACAATGCAAATCAGTTGACCATTACATACCTGACATTTAAATTGGAAGTTTGCAAGGGGTAAATTAGGATAGCTGTTGAGACCAGGTGACTGTTGAGACAGGTTTGACTGTACATGGCTGTTGTAAACCAAATTTAGTGTAGTTTCACTTTATTGAATAATTTTTGTGTTTAGTATAATACGCACTTTGTACGCTATGCATTATGTTGACATGGTCTTACTGGAGCATACCTCATTATAAGATGATATCACTTATTACATGTGTCATTTTAATGGCCCAGATGGACAGCTTTATAAAGAGGGATTATATGATACAGTACTTCATTTAACATTTTGCCCACGATTCATTCACGTTCAAATATTGCCACAGTATTATTACGACCGTTCATCCAGTAGTCCCATTTTCTGTCCATCCATCTCTCCATCTCTCGGTCAGTTCAGACTTCCTGTAACCATCACAGCTGCACAACTTTTATACATGATTCAGTGCTATTTGGTAGATAAATTGTTTATTGCATTTATATGTTTTTTGAAAGGTGTCATCTTTTCGAGTCAAGTTTTTATTGAGTGACTGCTCATAAACAGATCCTTGTAACAGCATAGCTCAGGGAATAATTCATTATATTGTGATTCAGTTTGATTTCTACATTGTCATAGAGACCTTGCTGTGATTCAGTTTGACAAGTAGATTTTCTTGTGTACCTGGATGTGATTCAGTTTCTTGTCACATTGTCTTGTATACCTGGATATGATTCAATTTGGCATGTACATTTTTTTGTAGACTTGCATGTGATTCAGTTTGGTGTGTACATTTTCTTGTATACCTGGATGTGATTCAGTTTAGTGTGTACATTGTCTTGTTTACTTCAGTGTGATTCAGTTTGGTATGTACATTGTTTAGTAGACTTGGATGTGACTCAGTTTGGTGTGTACATTGTCTCATATACAGAGTAACCCTGCTATAGCATGCTCTGTTATAACACGAATTCGGATATAACACGGTTGTGGTGTGGCTCCCGAAATTTCATGTACATGTATTTTTCTCGTACACGAAAAAAATTCTTTCTTAAAAGTACGAAAAAATCAAAGTTTATTATCATTTTAGGGAAGAGATCTTGTATGAATAATACAAGACAATCGTGGCGTGGCTCCTGAAATTTTATATGCATTTTTCTCATACATGAAAAATAGTGTTTTCTTCTTAAAAGTACGAAAAATGACGTGTAAAAAGTTTATTCAGGAATTACACAGGGCTTCGCCAATGTCACAACTTGCAATATTTTTTTTCCCCTTATTGGCAGCAAAATATACCATCTGGTGATTTTTATTTTATTGGCGACATTGTTGGCTGTTTAAACTTGTATATACAACCATTGGTTTGGAGTGGAGAAATTCAGAGGCCCCATGAAAGGAAGCCGCAAAGTGGAGATAAAATGCACTGAAATTTATCTATTGTTACATAAACAAATTCTTTGCCCATGTTGACAAACCATCTTAACAGTGCATTGTTATATCATAATCTGCTTATGTTGACATCCAGCATGAATACTGTATGTTTTGAGATATCCGCTTTTTTTCAAATTTCTGGTAGCAGAGATCAACTGGACGAGGCATTATCTCATAATCTATATTTCATCCGATTTTCGGCCGCTCGCTAGTAACTAATATATTTACATAGACTGACATTTGTATGTGGATGGTAAGTAAAATTCCACTTCTTTTCACTCAGAATTAAATCCTTCAGAACATTTACATTTTCTGTAGTAATCACTGTCATCAGACCAGAACACCTGCGTCTCTATCGTCGATTGACCCTTTCTTTAGATTTCTGACGCATGCGTGGAATGCAGCATCACTCTACTACCACAACTGTGCCATGAAAGTTTCCTTTTTAGAGGAAAAAAGTTTATGCTTATGAACTCTACTGTCAGCGCTTAAAACGCAAACTTTTACCGACTTGGGACGTACTGAAAAGTAAATGTGCTTCATCATTTGTTACGTGATTGTGCAATTTTTTTTGCTGAATTCAGAACTATATGACCTGTGACAAAATTATTGAATATTTTAAATCTGTGTGTGTGCATATTTTTGATGAATTACTTGTGTTGTGGATTCAATGTATGTGACGTGATTCATGGGTAAGTACATGGTGTTGATACTTTATTCATTGCTATATATTAGACATGTATATATAAACAGTATACATGTATATGTACCGATGCGTGGTTCTCTGAATAAAGTAAAATATTATATATGCCTTCTGTTTTTACTACAGATGTATTTCTCATTTATTATACATCGATTTAAGATGATAACTGTGCCAATGAAGCACATATTTTTGCGCCCCCATTTATTACCTACACACCTACCCACCCACTCCCCCCACATTTTTTCGGGTACATGCATCGTTTTCTTCAGCTAACTGACCTGGTTGTTTATAACACAGTTTAGTTTATAACACGGTTGGGTTCTATGGCTCCCAACTACTGTGTTATAGCGGAGTCACACTGTACTTGGATGTGATTCAGTTTGGTGTGTACATTGTCTTGTAAACCTAGATGTGATTCACTTTGGCATGTACATTGTCCTGTAGACCTGAATGCAGTTCAGTTTGGTGTGTACATGGTCTTATAAACCCTGATGTGCCTTTTATGGGTTTGTCTCATCAACTCCATTCTGAGTAGAGTTATGTCATGTAAACTTTAACTTAATATCTTCACATGGGATATAACTTAATTTCTTCACAGGGGATTTAACTTAATAATCTTCACATGGGATGTAATTTAATATCTTCACATGGGATGTAATTTAATATCTTCACAGGGGATGTAACTTAATATCTTCACAGGGGATGTAACTTAATATCTTCACAGGGGATGTAACTTAATATCTTCACAAGGGATGTAACTTAATATCTTCACATGGGATGTAACTTATTATCTTCACAGGGGATATAACTTAATAATCTTCACATGGGATATAACTTAATAATCTTCACAGGGGATGTAACTTAATCTTCACAGGGGATAAAATTTGATATCTTCACAGGGGATGTAATTTAATATCTTCACATGGTATGTAACCCTAACATCTTCACATAGGATGAAACTTAATATCTTAACAGGAGATGTAACTTTATATCTTCAGAGGGAATGTAACTTAATATCTTCTGACGCAACTTAGTATGAACATCGCCTTGTAGACTTGTATGTTCCTTTTATGGATTTAGTCTTATTGTTTTTTTGACATAATTATGACTTGTTTGAATATTTTGTTTTAATACAAAGTTTAATGTAACTCCATCACTCTTGGTATTATTACTGGCCTGTTTATTATATATTTTTTAAACTATTGCCTGGATTCATTTTGGTGTTTGGTTAACAATTTCTACACTGAAGAGCATGAAATAATTAGCAATTATAGGTCTTGTAAAGCCATTGATATCCGTAGACATCATGTAACCAGTATCCAGGTTTATACTGTTAGACATCATATAACCTGTATCCAGGTTCATACTGTTAGACATCATATAACCAGTATCCAGGTTTAATTCTTTAGACATCATGTAACTAGTATCCAGGTTTATACCATTAGACATCATGTAATGGTATCCAGGTTTATACCATTAAACATCATATATAACCAGCATCTAGGTTTAAATCCTTAGACATCTTATCAGCAGTATCCAAGTTTTTATCCTAATGCCTCATATTACCAATAGCCATATTAACTATTAATTGGTTGCAGATCTCAAAAGGATATCAGAGAGTCAGGCTGTACCAGTAGATCTTGAGCCATATGTGAAAAAGCTGAACAACTCTCGCAGAAGAGTCATGCTGATCAATAACATCTTACAGAATGTCCAGGTAAAACACAAAATAGTCAAGAGCATTATGGGATTGTGTCCAGAATGATAATTACAATCAGTAAAATCCTTGATTTACTTTACAATAGTCTAAAACCAAAGCGTTTATCTCATATTCTTTTATAAGAATTAGATATGTGACTGCTCAGAAATATTAAATTAAGTGATCTATATTTGATAAGGAGATTTTATTTCAAAGCAGAATTTTCATTGAACCAATTTTCAAGCCTGTCATACTTTCCAAGTTCAGACAGTGAGATCTGAAAAACTATTTCATGAGAGTTTATTAAATTCTATGAGATCTTAATTTTTTTCTGAGATATTCACATACATTGCTGGTAATTACAAATAGATTGTCCATTTTGTATACTTAGTCTAGATCACTGTAACAACACCTGCAACCTATGTATAAAAGGTTTTTAAAAAAAGCAATGTGAATTTTCATGAGGTTCCAGTTTTGTGTATTTAGTCGTTTGTAGCAAGAAACCCTAAATTTGAAGACCCACTAAATAATAATTATTTTATGGGAACAATCTGACCATAGCACCCTTTACCCAATACATAAATTTAACTACTGATGAATGAATTCACATCTGTTTGGTTTTCAAGACTACCTACCTACTGAGGGAAAAGTTTCAATACAGATTTGAACATAAAAGACTTCTTATTTTATTATATTTAATTTGCAAACGTATTAAAAATTCTTATCTTTTTATAGTTACATTTTTGTGAAAAGACAATAATGATAAGGTTTGATGGGCAACAAAAGGAAAGATAAAGAAAGAAAGAAAAAAAAGATAATGCAGTTGTTTCAGATAAATTAATTGGTTTTGTTTCATGGTATTTTCAAAGTACATTACTAATAGGAATAAAATAAAGGTGTGATGTACAACTGCAGTTTAGTTTCGTTCTCCATTCTTGAGGTGGATATTGTGCAACAGCAACAAAATGCCAAATGCTTATCATAAAATTTTTAATTAGTTTTTGTTATGGAACACTGGCACGAATATTTATGTTTTGAACTAGTAATAGATACACAGTCTGTTGAAATAACTTAGTGGAGCAGGACTGCACTAATATGAAATTTGGAATTTGAATTAGTTTGTTTAACTGAACATTCTGCAGTTTCCATTATACCAGTTCTTGTTTGACGATCCTTTTTGCATGAAAAAGAAATCTGCTTAATAATGGCTGTAAAACAGTTTAGTTTGCATAATGAAATAAGACATTAATACAAAGAGTCTGAAAATTTAGGTCTTAATTTATTTCACAAAATTGGGGGTGACAGGGCTTTATCGCATAGTCCTTTTCCAAACTTAAAAATTAGTAAAAGTTTGAAGAGACAGAAATTTCCTAATAAACATAAAATACAGTTGAAACTGAAAGTATGACCATTTCAGTCTTGTATGCTCTCAGATCAAATATAAGTATTAGAAATAAAGATCAAAATCAAAGACAGGTTTCAACAATTGCATTTTCCATGTTTTCATATTGCAGGAGAGGTTAAATAAGTTGTATACCAATGTCTCCAAGGAAACAGCAAGGAGGAAGTCGATGCTTGACCCCCAGAACCCAGCATCTGTTAAGTGAAACTGATATGCTGGATCAATAGTGAGCGACAAACAACAGAAAGTCTTGAAAAAAAGATTAACAGCCTACTTATTAAAAATATGTTTTGTTCTGTATTCTGAATTCTTTTATTTACCAATTATTGCTACTAATCCATTGTTGGAACATGCTTAGAGCTTTCCATCAGTGAGCAGAAAAATGCCTCTGAAATACTCCATTTAGCTGCAGTTGGACATACTTGTATTGTGTTTACCAAATGACATCATGTGTATATCATACACCATCATTGCAATCACCACTGATGACTTAACTGAGATGAGTTTTGGCTGAAGAATTTCCAGGTTTCAGTTTTATTTATGCATGAACTCACAAGAGAACTTTACTAAATTTGTGGAAATCATTCAGTTTTTCTTAATATGGTTTAGCTTGTGACCTAATTATCTGCCAGTTGCCAGCAATTTCCCCCATTTTACACTTTATCACTCCATCAAAGTATTTTAATAGAAAAGCAATGAGGTATTCTGATTGACTCAAAGTTTATCCATTCTTATTGGCATGGACAAATATATTTGCCAACTTGTTTTTTATTGTCATGCATGAGCAGTACAGTAAGACATTCCCTAGCTTTTGTACTTGGATTATTTTCTTTTTTTTTATAACAGCTGATTCCAACAAAATGCTTGCCCATATTTGTGTTTGTATGCATGATATTTGTTAAGTAAGTGAGAAATGAGTTTATGTATTTTTGTTAAATATAAAACCTTGAACTGGGTATTATTTTGAGTTTTCTGTTCAACATTATCATGTTAAGTGTGATAAAAAGCCAAGTCAAACTATGTATCTACCAATATAATGGCTTCTGATTATCATTACAATGCTTTCACATTAAGTACATGAATATTTTGATACTCTTTTTCTGTCTGTTGTCCATCCTTCCCACTGCCTACTGCCACATCTTCTAAATAACGGGGTAAAGGTTAAAGGTCAATTATACAAAAAACTTACTTATGTTTTTTTTTGTACCAGACTTGATATACACATTCATAGCAAGAAGACACAACATATATGTACAGTATTGTTGATTATAACCACAAGGTAAATCAGTATCAGGGGAATATTGGTTTTACCCCAAGGTCAGTATCTGGGAAATTTTGGTTTTAACCCCAAGGTCAGTATCTGGGAAATTTTGGTTTTAACCCCAAGATCAGTCAGTATTTTGGAGAGTATGCAGTTGTTAGGATGTGCAATGTATGTAATGATAAAATGGAGTTTTCACAATAGACTTAATTTTCAGCTGAAATTGTAATTTATCTAAAACATAAAGGTCCTGATAATATAACGGGTTCTTGTGTGTGTGTGTGTGTGTGTGTGTGTGTGTGTGTGTGCGCCAAACTTGTGAATGAATGGGTGTGAATTTGAATCCTGCCATCAATTCTGCCAGAGTAGATTACTGTTGACTGCTCTCTCAGGGCAGTGTACTTGAAACCAATTGCTTTGGCAACATATACCTTCTTGTGTTACTGTGTTGTAAAACACCTAATAAACCCCAGCTAACATGATTCTGCTGTAAAAGAGCAAACAAACAAACACCAACAAACACGATTCCACTGTTTGGCATAAATACTGTTTTATCTTCAGCTCTATTGCATGCAGTTTAGAAAGGGAGTAATTTTTAAAAAAAACATAAGTGGTAATTTTGTGAGAGGTGTTGAAGTAATTTGATGTTCCAATAAGGACATTTTTTTGTAAATGCAAGGAAGAATCTATTAGAATCTATGATATGTATTGGTTTTTTCTAGAAATGTCCACACCAGCATCTTACTTCATGGGTAGGTAGTGACACAATTTCCACACAAGGGGTCAACTTCAGTGGTAGGTGATGACATAATTTCAACACAGGGGGTCATACTTCATGGGTAGGTGATGACATAATTTACACAAAAGGATCATACTTCTTGGTCAGGTAATGACATAATTTTCACAAAATGTGTCATACTTCATGGGCAGATGATGTTTAAGTTCTGCAATCAAACCACTGGAAAGAATTAAGACAACAATTACATATTGGATATTGTGATGTCATAAAATCCAGTCAGAGCAACAGCGCACCAATTAAATGGCCATTTTATGTTGTGTGATGAATTTGGTCGATTTGTTGTTTTATGGCACATAAACACAGTTAGGTTATTTAGTGCCAAGGCAACTGGAGAAAAGTACCATGCCCAAGGATACTCAATGTAAGCCAACCATGGCTGATCTGATGGTAGTATTTGGAAATGAGCCTTTTGGTTGTGAATCTGGTATGTGTGATGAAGGATAACTGTTACATAAAATTAGATTAATAAAATCTTACCCACATGTTAAAAGAATAGGAGAAATATAACCTGAGAGATAAGATTTTCATGGTAAAAAGCATACTCCCCAAGGGTTAAATTTTCCATTTCTTTCCAGAGGCATAATGTGTCTAGAGCGTGGAATAGGTCTGAGTACAGTGTGAAATAGAATTAAATGTGACTTGATACAGTTCAGTCAGGTGTATTTCATGAAAGTGATAATGTGAAACTAGCTATGTATATTAAGCAGTTCAAGATAAAAACTTCATTAAACTGAACTTTCTTTAAAACTGAAGTCATTTCTGGTCTGAAATTTATATTCTTTCATTCCATCAACCAAGCAAAACCAAATAACCCTCATAATAGAATTTTTATTTGGTCAGAATAACTTCCCATGTATGAAAAATTTTAGTTCCGATGTCATAGCCTCATCATGGTCGAGACTACAAAGTGATCCTATTCCTTGCAATGGAGCAATTAAAACTATTGTCAAAAACAAAAGATGAGATGAATAAAACTCTGTTACCTAAGTAGACTTATGTTTTTCAGGAACTTTTTCTAATGATAAAGTTATTAAGCCTATAAAAGATAAATTACATTGCTATGGTTACACTAACTGTACTTTGACTGTCATAGATGGATAACAAAAGATTCTCACAGTAATTCACTTTCCAAATAAGGTTGCTAAACCATATTTGGATATTCTGTTAAATGTTATTCAGTGCAACCATATTTCCTATGATCTGTTTGTTTCCAAAAAGGATGCAATGTCCTTATATTGCATACCAGAAAATGAGGCTGAAAATGGAAGTGTACTGAGATGAACTAATCTGGACAGGTCAAAAGAAAAAAATTTGCTTGAAGAATATGAACACTATTTTACTTGATATTTGGCAATACTGGTGTTCAATAAGAATAACTTGGTCTCTTTACGAATATATATGTAATATCTTCAGACTTTCTGACAATATGCTGAAAGAGTGCCGGGTGTGAATAACACGCAGCTGCTCCATAGATACATATAGGAATGTTTTAGTGCCCCATCCACAAAGTAGGGGTACTAATAGCAGTTCTAGAACAATTTAATCTAATCACCTAAATTTCTGCTGGTTTTGTCAAGGAAAGCTGAACATTCTGCTTGAGTATAGTTTTTAGATATTTTTCCAACCACCCAATTTCATGTCTGGTGTGAACCATCTTGTAACACTGGTCAACATTTCTATATTATTTTATTAATTTACCAAGTCAAATTTATAAAATTTTCTATGTTATATAAAGCAATTAACAAGGATTTTTTTTTGTTCCACATTGTCTTTAAACTTCTTTTATTATGTACAATTAATTGTTCATATGATCAACTTAATATATTTTCAATATGCAGTCTTAAGAACCTTGTAAGAGAACATTAAATCATAGCATTTTACTTAGAAATGGAATCTATAGTCCAGGAAAATTCTTTCATGGTTTTCAGATGCTTTATTGTTTCTAGAATGTAAAATATTGCCTTTAAGTTTATAATGCATTTAAATTTCTTAATTTCATTCTTCACACTCATGATGTCCTAATGTTTGTGATAATGTATAATGTCCTAGTGTTTGTGATAATGTATAATGCCTTAATATTTGTGATAATGTTTAATACCCTAGTGTTTGTGTTTCAAGATGCATCGGTTAATATATTGTTCAAATAGGACATCATGTAATAACATATTAGGTACTAATATATTAATTAGATATCAGAAGTCAATGCACAGCTAGGCTAAGTATATACTCCATCATTAGTAATTTTTGCCGTATTTTCATATGCTAAGTTACCGTATGTGCATAATCTTGTAATTATGATATGTGAGAATGGATGACAACATTTTTGTAATACATGTACAGAGATAACATTTTGTGCTGTAAATTATCTTCTGTTAGGTAACAAGTTTTTCTTATTAGCAGAGCAGAGCAAATATTAAATTACAATCTCATAATGTTAACATCTAATTCACTTGTTGTTTTATCACCTCACCTTTTCATAGAGTTAGGTATGTGGCATAGACCTGTGTCAGTTATGTATTGTGTGCTATCCATTCATAAGATACGACCATACAGTCAGGTATGTGGCATGGACCTGTCTCTTGTTGTATTGTGTGCCATCCATTCATAAGATACGAACATACAGTCAGGTATGTGGCATGGACCTGTCTCTGTTATGTGGTGTATGCCATCCATTCATAAGATATGACTATACAGTCAGGTATGTGGCATGGACCTGTGTATGTTATGTGGAGTATGCCATCCATTCATAAGATATGACTATACAGTCAGGTATGTGGCATGGACCTGTGTTTGTTATGTGGTGTATGCCATCCATTCATAAGATATGACCATACTGTCGGGTATGTAGCATGGACCTGTGTCTGTTGTGTGTTATATGTCATCCATTCAGACATCAACAATTGCTATTTTCATCTATTAAAGACTGACACACCAATTTCAACCCAATTTGGCTCAGAGCTTCCTGGCATGAAAGCCTTTCAAATATTTATGATGGCAGTCTGCCACTCTGTATCATTACTAAAATGACAAGAATTGCCGAGTTGAATATGACCAGATATGACAGGAAGCTCAAAATCAGTGCTAATCGGCCAGCAGATATGTTTGCCATTACTAGTATTGGTAAAAACCTTAAAGGAACTGCATAACAAAAACTGTTCAAAAGAATTTGACCAAATATGAGAGGAGGCTTCCTGGCATGAAGACAAGTATTGAATATGAAGGCATTTTTTTTACAGATGATTTTTATCTGCCATAAAGGATGGCCCTTGTAACTCAAAATAGAAGAACCTTTACGGAACTTCGTTTTAAATCTTGAACAGAATTTGACCTAGATTTGAGAAGAAGCATCCTGGCTTGATGGCCTGTCAAATTAATACAAACTAGAAAAATCTCCTATTTTGACTGGTTGCTCTGAACCCCCCTTGCATTTTAAAAAAAACTGATTCCATTCCTTGAAATTCACTGAGATTTTTGAAAAACTCCTTTATTGCTTTCCAAAGTTTTAAATATTTTGGAGGGAAAACAAAATATTATAACTGACTTGAATTTATCACTGCTTAATTGAACATTTTTATTATTTTTTTTTTTTTTAAAACCAGGGAATAAATGCAACAAAATTAGGTGGATCAATTGAAGCATGACATGAATAGCTACTAATTGGAGTAAACTACCCTAAAATGATTACATTTTTTCTTTGTACCTATTTATGCATTGATAAACAAAGTAACATAGTGAGAAATTTAAAGTTTGGTTACAAAAAATAATCCCTTAAACTTGTTAAAATCTTTTAAAATCAGCGAGAAGAAATTGAAAATCTATGGGGTCAGTGATTGTTCATTATCAGATATGGCCATCATTATAACTTTATCTCCAAAAAACCACTCAGTGGAATATGACCAACTTTGAGAGGGAGAACCCTGGAATGAAGACCATCAAATATTAGACATGCTGATATGCCATTAGCAATTGATAAAGATACAAAAATATATAAACCTTGAAACCAGAATTTTCTTAACATTTGCAATCAACAGCATTGAAAGAAATTTCTTCGAAAGCATCCAACATTTATTTAAAGATTTCCTTTATTGTCTCATATGCCCAGAATTTTGTCAAGGTGAGTGAGACTGCATACATGTATGATACATTTTTGATTATCTTTGGGTGAACCTTTTAGAATATGGCTACAACTAGGTTGCCATTTTCAACTTTGAGATACATGCCTGTAAATGATATATATATATTTAATCACTGAAGGCTTTCTTCCATTATGGGCTGTTCTATTTAAAAATGTACAGGACACAGGGAAGGCATTTGTTTTAAAGAAATATATGCCAGGGTACTCTGATAAATCATTATGTTCATATGAAACCAGTACAAAATACTAAATTGCATCTATGTGTCCACTCCACATTACAAGTGCCTTTCCTTGGTCCCAGTCTCCCATGCATGTTTTACTGGAACAGCCCTAAGCCAATTACTGTGTATTAACAGTGTGCTTTTTCTTTTCAGTATTACTCATTTTGCTTACAAGTAGCAAACATTATTTTTTTTATATAATGAATTGATAACAATTCTAGTCCTTGTTTTTGTATAAATATGCTTGCAGCATCAGAGATCAGTTATAATGTCAAGGTTTTTGTTAAGTGCAATATCAATAAAACAAACTTATAATCAACTTTTCTTTTCCCTTGTGTTGCATATCAATAATTAAAATGATAGAAATAAATAATGACATTATAAAGACCATAATGGTTAGAGAATGGTAATGTATAGACCACACAGCTGACGTAGAGATCATAGTAGAATAGAAAGGTACAGACCATAATAGTCTGGTAGTGACCATATATAATGTAGAATGTTAATGTATAGACCATAATAGTAAGGCTGAGACCATATATATAAAGTAGAATGGTAATGTATAGACCATAATAGTCCAGTTGAGACTCTGTTAGGAGTAGAATTGTATAGACCATAATAGGTAACCATTCTAAGTAAAGTCATTTTTTCTTAAAAATCTGAATCATGTCCCTTTAAATGGCTAAAAAAATATTTCAAGACTGTAAGAGCTAAATATAGAAAAAGTGTATATTATTTGAAATACAAACTATTCTTAGTATCTGAGAGGAGACGGTATGACATACATTCGAGAGAGGTATTAATGCCTTCAAGCCAAAAGTTACAACGTATAAACCATAATGGCTAGGTAAGAACCACATATACCAATAAAATAGAATGAGAATGCATATACCATGGCAGTCGGGTAGTGACCATTAAAAATGTGTTTTATTGGACACAATAAGAGCACATAAAAGAATAGTTTTAATCAGCCACCAAATTTGAAATGTGTTTTCAACTCGAGACCCACCACACCATACCAAAAGTAGTGTTGTACAGCCAACAAATTTGAAATATTTTTATCTTGAGGAGATCCACAACATTGTACCAAAAACAGTATTATGCAATCACCAAATCTGAAATGTTTTCAGTTCTTGGATAACCACACCAACAATAGTTTGTACATTCATCAGGTTAGAAATGTTTTCTACTCTTCGAGACCCACACCACAGTACCCATGATGTGTCCAGAATTTAAATGCATCCTTTGTTCTGTTGTGTTCAGGTCCAAGTCATTTTATATGTTTGTGGAATTTAGTACCAAACTTCCACACATGATAAACTGTACATGGCAGCCAGTATATTTGGCTTAGGAAGAAGCCAGGTAGACCCAGGAAAGAACCATTGACCCACAGGAAGCTACTGGCAAGTGTTCTCACATACCCATGCTGGTCAAGCCTAGACTTGAGCTCATGCAGATAATGTGTGAGTGATCAGTAAAGGCAAGTGCCTTAAACCACTCGGGGCCACTCCAAACTATTTTGACTTATAAAGATTGCTTGCTAATATTGCTTAATAAACAACAATATCATGAGGACACCGATCATCCACCATGTGGCATGTGAACTGTATGTGCATTGTTATTTTCAAATAAAAGTCAAGATA
Organism: Megalonaias nervosa; assembly: GCA_016617855.1. Lineage (NCBI taxonomy): Eukaryota > Metazoa > Mollusca > Bivalvia > Unionida > Unionidae > Megalonaias > Megalonaias nervosa. The sequence continues at coordinate 64,829 of JAECUM010013193.1, read as the reverse complement.
TCACTTGGTAACACTGATTAGAATCAATGCATCCAAATTAGGAATTTCAGTACAATTTTGTAATGACAAAATATAAGTAAAGCTACTGTGTAGAAGCCATTGGTCCTATTCAGGTCAACTTGGCCTCTCACCATCTTGGAAATCCAAATTCTTTGCAGCAGTGAAGTTTGGTAATGCATCTTTTCAGTAGAAATCAATTTATAATGAGAAGTCTGTTGATTATCTGTCTTGTAGCGACTGACTTTTAACCTTTGGACCTCAAAAATCATAAAAGTGCTTTGTACTGGTTGTCAATTCCGTTTTCAGGTAAAAAAGTATCGGAATGTAGGAATTTTTTGTGTAAATACAGAATAAATATTTGATTTTTCTTAAGTATATCAAGCAATAATTAAAGGATTTAAAGAATTATTAATAATGATTCAGGATGTGAATTTTAATAAAATCAGGAGACACTTTAAATACTACACTACATAAAAAGTCACCCACCAAAAAGGAATTTGTGCATATACTAGTTGAATATATGGTGTCCTCCCTGTCACATACTGTCCTTGTTGGAATACCATGGGGACTTGGACATGTGACCTTTGGATCCCAAATTCAATAAGAGGGTTACAAAATTGATGAACTTTGGTGATGGTTTGTTTGGTAGCACTTAATATCATTTCAAAACCATCTTATATTGTACAGTTACGGTTATCGAGTTATCTTTTGGCCCTGAAATCAATTGGCTCCAATGGACCCATCAAGGTCAACTCACCTGTAAAGTTCAAGGAAAACATGTTAAATTCTCAAGTTAATGTACGGGGGGAAAAGAGTTGATGGAGAGACAAAGTAACCTTACCTACTTCAAAATCCTTGGACAATAACAACTGTACACTCATACCTAATCTGTTTCTCACTGGCTTACAAATATGAGCTGCTGGAAGTTGTTACCTTTTCTTTTTTTGCCTGGTTGCATGCATAAATACAACCATAGGATAAAAGCTGGACATTAAAATTACCATCTCAAAAGCTTTTCTTGCCCCATCCTGTTCATCACTTTAAATTCATAGGTATCAAGTTTTGTGGCTTGCTTCAAAAATATTTGTGGGTGCTTAATTTTGTGGATTTGTCATTGAAAAATAAAATGACAAAATATTAAGAAATTCTTTGCTTGATATTTTCTTTTTCTTGAACTTCGAATGCTTTTTTTAATTTCTGAAGTGTTCCCAAATTTCATTGGACTGCATAAAGTTTTAATAAGTATTAATTGTTGCACCCCCTATCATCTCTGTGATTAATAGGTCTGATGCAATCTTGCATATCAAACAGAGCAACTAATGGTGGCAGGTCATGCTGTGATTAGCATGCCAGACTCGGATCTGAAAGTGAAGTGTGCTGGTTCAAATCCTAGAAACAAATTAACTGTTGTGCCTCTAGTTGTCTATGGGATTAAGAATAGGTCTGATGTGCCCTCTTGCATATCAAATAGGGGTAACTAATGGTGGCAGTAAAAAATACCTGTACTCCCATTTAGACTAAGATGTTAATCCCTACTGTATGTAGACTATGTAATTGGTATATTCAATAACGTTCTTTTTCTTAAAAGTAGTGCTACTTGAGAAGGGATCGCTTCTACACCCAAACAGTCATCATCGTCCTTGAACTAATGGTGGCAGGTCAAGATCTGATTAGCATGCCAGACTGCATCTGAAAGTGAAGAGTGCTGGTTCAAATCCTATCGACAAATTACTCCAGCTTGGCTACTGTTGCGTGTCCTTGTGCAGGGTCCTTTATTCCAGTTACCTCAGCACTAGTAACCTATTTGCATTAATGTGATGTAATATAACAAAACAAATCAAACTATTAATTATTATAAATTATAAAATTCAATGAGTACTATTATAAATGGATATATGTACTTTAGAAAAGTAAAGAAGGTCACAAACTATCAGTAATTTTGATTTATTACAACAGCATCTTTTAGTCATAACATTTATACAAAACATTGATGTTCATAAAATTTTACAAGCAAATTAAATTATGATCAATTTTCATTTTTCACCTTTATATAAATATATCCAGATATATACTACTCAACATTATAAACAGCCTTGGTAATAAAAAAAACCAACTTGTACTTCCTACCAACGAACACAGAAGGAAATGGTTGTGGGGGTGGGGATGGATTGATTCATATTTTTGTTGCAACTTTAAATTCAAGGTCTAGTTTACCTATGAAAACCATGAGAATTGTTGTCCCAAGAGTAATAATCAATTCACACTGATTACCCATGAAAACCAAGAGACTTGGTATCCCATGAGCAATAAGTCATATTAATCGCCCTCTATCATTGCACTTATTAAACTTCCAGTTTAGAAACAAAACTGGCTTGGCTCCAATTAAGGGTAAGGATAATTACATAGAAAATAAAGGGGAAAGCACATTTCTAATTGCAAGTTTGTGTGATTTTAATACCATTTTTCAGCACATGATAGGTTATACTTGGCAGCCAGTAGAGAAATAACTTGGTGGGGGGGAGGGGGCTGGAAGAACCACCAACCCATGGGAATATACTGGCAAACTTTCTCCTATACCCACATTTTTCTTATCAAATGCTGAAAGAAATGTGTATGTTAGAGAGCATTTAGTATATAACAATCACAGAGATCATGCCAGATCAAAACTTCTATGCAGTCAATAGAAGGTGTTCATAAATTGCTGACAATTTCTCAAGATATTGTTTGCTTTTTGTTCATTTATCAATTTCTGTATAGGACTGTTTTTGATGATAAAAAATGACAGGTGCATAAAAATTATTTATTAGAGACAGAAGTCAGAACCATGTCATTTTAAGTTCTAGCTCTCCCTGAGATCCATGATACAAAAGAATAAAAGTAATGTCATATTGCTGATGTTATAATGTAATAATCGCATCATTTCTAACTTCAAAGAAAATGTTCATTTCACAAAAGTGAACATCATTTCTAACTGACAGGTAAAGAAAGTGAACATCCTTGAATCCTTTAGTCTGAGTTTTCTGACCAGAAAACAAGTATAACAAAATGTTTTGAAGTGATCCTGTTTCATAGGCATGTCCTTGCTGGTAGTAGATTTGTAATCATTCAAAATGCTTATATTCCTTGTGAAAGCACAGACAAATCTAGCCGAATGTTCCATGTAATTTCCATTCTCATTTACAAATCATCACAGTAGACTGATTAATTAAACAGTAAATGTTGGGGGATAGGGATGTCATCACAGCAGAGAGGTAAATGTTGGGGGATGAAGTGGATGCATGGTATACCATAAAACAAGGCAACAAATTTACAAATACACAATATTAAATTACCATGACATAATTGCATGTAATCACACACATCCTTCATATATAGAATACAAAGGTGCTTCAGTTCGAACATTTAAATTTAATGCATATAAAAGTCATAAGCACAAAAGTTTTAATTCAGACTTCAACAGAACGATAAAATTCATCGTACTGCACCATCATTTCCACTAAAAACAACAATAAACAAACTTCATAGCTGGTTACTAAAGCTTTGAAGCTGACAATAAGAAAATCAACCTATTATGAACATACATGATGCTAGATTGCTAATATTTTTTCTCACTATTCCCATATTTGCATCACAAAAATTAATAACTTTGCACAATAATTATGATGGCCTTGTTACATGTAAAATGAATATTCAGATCTGGAAATTACATAAATTCTGACTTTGTCCTTAAGCTTGTGATTTTGACAGCCAATCACATTTACAACATGACATTTGACTGGCTAAGACTTGCCAATCACATTTACAACATGACATCTGACTGGCGAAGACTTGCCAATCACATTTACAACATGACATTTGACTGGCTAAGACACGCAACTTAAGCTCATCATTTTATGATCTCCATGCCATGCCCTATAGTCAAAATTTGTGTTCATGTTGATGATTTTTAACTTAAAATTGGATGGCACAAGGACCATGAAAATTAGGAACATAAGAAATGTTATGACCATGGGACCAGATCTTTACAAAATCTTTGAAAATACAAATATAGTTCTGCCAGCATGAGGGAACATGAATAATCCCTTTCAAGCTTTGAGTTGCACAATTATATATTGAAATATTTTTATCTAAATAATAATTCCTGTATATCTGCCCAAACTATCAGTTTGGAACTCTGAAACAATCGTGGCTTGACATCTCTGACAGTTTACTGCATTCCATGGTTTTGAATGGACATCATTAGTGGTGTGATGACAAAACCAAATAATTGATGACTGGTCAGAACAGTCAAGCATCTCATTAGGACTGGTCATAATGGTCAAACAGCCATGCATTCATTACGACTGGTCATAATGGTCAAACAGCCAAGCATTTCATTATGACTGGTAATGACAGTCCAGCAGTCAAGCATTTAATTATTACTTTTCATAACCAAACATGAATCAAATTTCATTTTTTTAAACTATTCAACTTTTTGGGCCAAAAAGTAAAGTAAAATAGGTGAATAACAGTTTACAGTTAATATAACCTTCTGTTGCTTAGTACAACTATGACACCAATACAGACACCAATATCGCCTTCTGCTGCTTGGAACAAGTCACACACCAATATAGCCTTCTGTTGCTTGGAACAAGTCACACACCAATATAGCCTTTTGTTGTTATGTACAATACATACACCAATATAGCCTTGTTGTTTAGCATGACCCATCTATCATTATATGCTTCTGTTGCTTAGTACATCCCAGACACCAATATAGGCTTATGCTGCTTAGAACAACTCACACACCAATATAGCCTTCTGTTGCAATGGACAACCCATACACCAATATAGCCTTTTGTTGTTTAGCATGACCCATCTATCAATATAGGCTTCTGTTGCTTAGTACAACCCACATACCAGTAGAAAGACATATAACAAAGTTGCCAGTAAACGTGTACTTGATGAGATTCAATCAACTCAGCCATTACCAGGTATGCAAAAATTACATTTTCTATTCAAAATGGAAAATATTTCCAACTGATTAAAAGCAGTGGTCAATCAATCACGATGAACCAACCATCAATCTCGGAATTTCAGCTGATTCTCAACAATATACTTTATATAACTAATATCCATGACTTTCCAGGTTTCAAACAAACCCAGAAATACCTTGATGGAATGACAAACTGATTTGTGTCTGCTTTATTATTATTAACTGGTTAAATGTTTTTGTACATAATTTTATGTGACATTTCACATAAAGAAATCAATGAAAATAAACACAATGTATTCATTACCCATTATATTATGAATACATCATTTATAAAATCAATGTGGAATTAGAAGAGTGTCCAGATTAGACAAGTTCCTGTTTTACGGCCAGTACGTTGACTAGTATCAATACCAGACACTGTATTTACAAATATAGAAAAAGATTCAAAATGTGATTTATATCTTATACTTTACATGTTTTCTGTCAAAAGACTGGAATGCTAAAATACAAATTTACTGCCACATTCTGAGGATAATATAAATCTGATAGTTTAAAGTTTTGTCAATACATGCAAATAAGAAAATGAGGAAGAATGGATTTCAAAATATGACTAGTTTCTATAGCAAATATACTAAACTTTACTAAGTAAATGCACCATCAATAATTTGTAACACAGTCAACTATAGTCAAAAAATGAGAAACGGTGATTTATTTCTTTAATTGCAAAATAGTTCTGACTATATTAATATATTTGTAAAATTCCAACTAAAACTGCACACTTCATCTTCACAACCTACAGCATTGCTTTGGAAAGTTGACTGCAGTGACTACAGCTTTGCTGATGGCTTCCGTTGTATTGCAGCTCTAATATTTCCCGATGGTTTGTCTGTTGGCATATAGATCTGACAAAAGACAATGTTTTCCATCAGAAAATTAAAAGAAATTCTTAAACTGTATCTTAAACTCAATGAAAGTTAACAAATGCACCATGAAAGGCACATTATATGCCTGTCCCAAGTTTAACAGTCATTTATATATATATAGTCATCTTGACCTTCAATCTTATTACCCCAAAAATCAACCGACTTCTTCCTTGCAATAAAGGGCCAAGCCTATCAGTCTGTGACCTTGATCTTTGACTTTTTGACTCCCATCAATAGCCTTCTTACCCCAACTGCAAGTCAAACACAAAGTTGTAGTTGAGATATGTCACATGTAAAATTAACATCATGTCAAAATTATGTTTATTCTTTCAGTCACAGTGACCTTGACCTTTGGCCTCAAAAGCAAAACTACTGTTCCTAACACCAAGTGCAAGCGACCCACAATTTTTGATAAACATAGATAATGGAGAATGAGAATTGTTGTGTAAAACCCATTTTTCTTCTTAAGATCTTCCACCCTTTTGACCCCAAAATTTATAGGGTTCTTTCTTATTCCAAGTGCAAGCCATCATCAGAAAATACAAAGACTTTGCAAGGACAAAGTTTAATTTTTAAGCTCTATGACTAGCTGTGTAGATGCTGAGGAGTGATTTTGATTATATGTAGAATCTATAATAGAATTTTTACAATAAGGTGCTTCATTCTTAAACAACAACTCAGGAATAATTTTTGTTAATGCCCAGGAGATGATATTGAAGTTGAATGGCCTTTGGGGCATGGGAGTAGAGGTGAAGTCATCTTGCTCACATCAGTTTGGGAGTCATAGGTCTCATATGCCAGAATTTCAGATTCCAGCAGTCTCATTAGTCAGAGTTTCAGATTCCACAAGTTTTCAAGTTAGAACAAACAATATTCTAAATTAATTCTTACTGTCAATACAGTGGTCCCCCTCTTATATGGCCACCCCTTCTGCACCGGGAAGTAGCCTTATAGGACGGGTGGCCTTTTCAGAGGGGGACTAAATTTTTTGTGAGAAGTATATGTAACATATGTAGTAAGAAAGCTACATGCTTCAAAGCATTTAATATCTTCATTTAAAACCTTCGTTTAAAATTAACATTAATTATTAAAAGGCTCTTCTTGTCATTATAATAGACTTAATTCAAATGAATATACTTTAATAGTTCTTATTGTTGACATAAGAGTGATATGCGAGTTGGTACTGTTGTCATGCACATTGCAAAACCATTCAAAAACGTCATTTAAATCTTGGTACATACATAATTCTCTTTCCATTTGCTCCATTTTCCCACTGCTGCTGAATAATCTCCTTATTAGTTACAACATTGTTTATTCGAGTCTTTTCAACATAAAATTGTTTTATTTGAGTCTTTTCTACATAAAATTGTTCGGCAAGTCCCCCCTCCCCACCCCACCTGATGTCATGGAGTAGAATAACTGACTATCTTCTAAAATAATATGTCTCCATTTATGTGATGACATGTTAATGTTTGGTAATGATTTATTCGGATGTTGCTAACTATATGCGATTTAATTATGCAGACGAAACTTCTGTTGAGTGGACGAAATGTCTTCTTCGTAAAGGAAGTGATAAATGTGTTGTCACGTGATTTTTTGGTCTTTGTCTGGTACCTTGTTTTGTTCAAGGTTAATTTCTCTCTGTGTGTTAATGCACAAAATCTATTTTTAGCCTATGCTGACCATGTTATGATCCTGACAATTACATCCGGTTGTAATCATCAAAAAGAATAACTTGACAGATGTGTGAAGCCCAAAACCCTATCATAACATTGTTGAGCCCATTTCCTGTAAATGTTGGCTTTTAATCTTAGTGTTACATGTACTTTAGTCAACACTTCTTTTAGTAATGGAAACCTGAGATTGGGAGACATGTATCGACGGTAGAGATAATCTGATTACTTACCTTACGTCACGATATGAATTAATTGTTGGTTCTGGGCACATTTGAAATAAAAAGTGGCCGCCTGTGAGGGAAGCATTTTACATTTTTGTACTAATATGCTGACTGCTGGTCACGTTAGAGGGGTGGCCATTCTTGAGGGGTACTTCTGAACACAAACTCGTCGGTGCCAACGGATTCTGGCTGTAAGAATCAGGTGGCTGCAGTTCAGGGGTGCCGTTCAAGAGGGGGACTACTGTATTTCATTCTTTTAATGCTTTTTACTATTGTCATGAGCCTTCAGAACACCTTATCCATTGATCTAGCTGAGATTACTGTAGCTCTATAAGTCCCTAGTTATACTGATGGTAGGTGCTTTAGAGCTTAAGTCAAACACACTGACATCTTCAGCAGAGTTGTCAGATCCTGGTGATCTAACATTCTGTCATCATTTAGTGGTATTCCTTTATCAATTTAAACTGAATAAAAGACACTACTTCTGTAATCAATTTTCTACTTATTTTGAGTGATTTTAAGTTTAATAGATCAAGAAATATACCATTTTATACTTTTTTGATTGATGTGTAAGTTGGTTGTTTGTCCCCACCATCAGTAAAACTTGGCAACATGACACAGCTCTAGAAAAAACCTCAGCCAACACTTATCCAATGTCTTTGAACAAACACAAGACACAGTACTTAATTTATGACATGGCCTTACACATATTTACAGCATGTACAGGAATCTTGTTTAAAAATATGCTTCCCATCAGTGAGCACTTCAGTGACTTTTGTTTATTAGCCCCAACAGCACAATGAACAAAGATCAATTAGTTATTCAAAAACATGGTTGTAATTCTAAACAAGACTATGCATTAATAAGAATACAAGTAGCAGTCTTACTGAGTATGTTAACCACCCAATATGGAACTAAAATTCTAGAAAGACTGGGTCTCTAGCTTGTTTTTGACAGATTTGTCAGGGTTATTTTCACTGGAATTTATATCAGTAAATTAATGATTTTCACTGAAAGGCACTTGTTTCAGAATTAAGCACTTTTCAAGAACCACCAACTATTTTCAAGCACTTTTCCAGTACCCTTTTGGAGCTGACCTCAGATTCAAGCACTTTTCAAATTAACCACCAAATTTCAGGCACATTGCGTGAACCACAACAAAGACTTCCATACAACTCTCACATGTACACATATTTGAAAAACCACACATACACTGTACATTTCTTTGCAATAACATCAAAATTATTGTAAATATTATCCTATACTTTGCAATGTTACCATAAAAACATGAAAATCAAAGTTAAAGTCATTCTATGAAAACTACATTTGCTCTTACAGAAAAGATAATTTCAACTAATCAAGGCTAGATACAATTACTAGAACTATGATAAAACAGTAACCATCTGAATCAGTATTTCACATTTGGTCCCAATGTGAAGAGATATAGATCTTGAAAAACAAACTGCAACCAGTCAACCATTATTTGAAACCATTCCAAATATGAAGAAATTTAGACACTTTTTACTGTAAAAAAAATATTGACAAAAATATAAATTGGTTCTTTACTTCTGTTACGTGTCCAGGCTTGTACAAAGTAACAAAGAAAAGAGTGAAGCCAACAAGCTTTGTAAATTTTAACAAAATAATTTATTTCCCTAGAAAACAAGGTAAAAATATGAAAAAAAACTTACGGTTTGTGAATCTGATCCAAAAATTAATCCTAGAATTTAAAAATATAAATCCTGTCACTAAAAAGTTCTAATTGAATCAAAGTTCGAATCCCGATGAAGTTCCAAGATGGAAGGCGATGACATCTTCTATATCCTGTTTTGTGTTGATGTTCCTTGTTGAAATTTTATGACTCAAGAATAATATTCTGACTTTAGAATTCCAAATAAATTTCCAATAAATGCCTCTGTCCAAGAATTTTGATGAAGACAAGTATTTTCCAGGGTGAATAAATTATTTTAAATAAAAAACTAACACTCAAATTGGTCACAACATAAAATATCTCTGAGCTCCGAAGGTATTAATTTATGACTGACTAAATCCACTACAAAACATCTGTTTTAACCCTTAACTAAAACGCAGTTTAGACCCCGTGATGGGTCATGTGATCACTTAGTCTGAGCGGTGCAAAAAACACTACAAGTCAATTATCACATACTCTAGTATAGCCTTAGCTAAAAATCAGTGATTCTCACACTGGAAATGAATTTAAAAAAAAGGTTGTTTACTCAAACTAACATGCATGCCAAGTATAACCTTGATTATGACCAATGATTTTCACTCTGTGTTTACCAATTCAGAATTAAGGTCAGAAACTAGGTCAGCTAAAAATACACTGTAGCAACACTACTGCATTTTAATCAGGCTAAAAAGAACTGAATTTTCTGGAAAAAATGTCAATTCCAGTGAATAAAGTTATCATTACAATAACATGTAATGAAATAAAAATAAAATAAAAAATTTAAAACAAAAAATTAATTAAATTACATATACGTAACACTTCCATACAATCAAATGTATCACAACTTGCCATTCAATGCCTTTTGCAGTAAAGCAAGTCCAGGAAGTGAACAAAAATTAAAAGATCAGATTTATATCAGATTATTTCATGCAACAAATTCAAATTAAATTAAACATTTGTGCTAGTATATCATTTATAAGGGAAATATTATATACAACTGCATTAATGCAAGGTTATAGATGAAAGTAAGACAAAAGTAACTGACACCATCATTCCATGAAAGTTTGTGAGTTGTCACTGTTGTCATGGATACAATGTAATACTGACCTCATTCTGACATCCAGAAAACTCTAGTTTTGGAAACCTGCTGAAATCCACATTAAAGTAGTGAACATTTGGCAATGTCATCTCTATCTTGTCTATCTGAAATGGAGATTTGTACAGTGAAATAAAAAATCTAGTCTACTGATCTTGTGATAAACTAGAAAATAGAAATGTGTTTATAGAAAACATATGACTTGCCATGCAATCTCTGTGTGACCCTTGCTGCCAACAATGCACAACATATTGATGTATATGTGAAACTCAACCAAGTGATGTGATGGGTGTACTGAAAAGCAGACAGGTGTAACATAATAAGCCCTGTCAACATCATGGCTGGGCATAACAATGTATTGATAGGCACACAGGCATAACATGTTATGACCCTTCCACATCATGGCAGGGATAACAATGTATTGACAGGCAAACATTGTTAACATGTTATGACCCTCCCACAACATGACATAATATTCAAGTCTTAACTCATTTTTTTTATGCAAACTTATATTTAATTCAAATGAAAGAGTTGTACAATATGCAGAGACATGTATTATGAACTATGTATCTATCACTAAAGTAAATCTAAATTCAAGAGAAAGAGTAATGCAATATTCCGGGAAAAAGTAGAACTATCTGGATTTATGTATAACTTAAATATTTTCTATCTGGATTTATGCATAATTAAAATATTTTCTATCTGCATTTACGTATAGTTAAAATATTTTCTGTCTGGATTTATGGCTTATATAAATGAAACTTAGAACTCAAGAACTATTACAAAGACATTAATTAATTGTGACCAGCAGAATATTTGCTGTCGCAAGATAAAATATTAACCACCACACTTTTTTATATGAACATGATTCGATAACTTGAAACAATCATTTATAAGGAGAAGCCATTTTTCAAGCACAGTAGTGGCAGCTTTAAATAGTGTGCCATTTGCAAAAGTGAAAACAAGACCTATATACAGTGTGACCCCGCTATAGCATGCTCCGTTATAACACGAAGTCAGATATAACACGGTCGTGGTGTGGCTCCCGAAATTTCATATACATATATTTTTCTCGTACAAGAAAAAAAATTCTTTCTTAAAAGTACGGAAAAAAAACCCAAAACAGTTTATTATCATTTAAGGGAAGAGATCGCGTATGAATAATACAAGACGATCGTGGCGTAGCTACTGAAATTTTATATGCATTTTTCTCATACACGAAAAGATAGTGTTTTCTTCTTAAAAGTATGAAAAATAACGTGTAAAAATTTATTCAGGAATCGCACAGGGCTTTGCCAATGTCACAAATTGCAATTTTTTTCCCTTATTGGTGGCAAAATATACCATCTGCCGATTCTTTTTATTGGTGACATTGTTGGCTGTTTAAACTTGTATATACAACCATTGGTCTGGAGTGGAGAAATTTAGAGGCCCCATGAAAGAAAGCCATAAAGTTGATATAAAATGCACTCAAATTTATCTATTGTTACATAAACAAATTCTTTGTCCATATTGACAAACAATCTTAACAGTGCATTGTTATATCATAATCCGCTTATGTTGACATCTAGCATGTGTACTGTATGTTTTGAGATATCCGCTTTTTTTTCAAATTTACATTTCTGGTAGCGGCGATCAATGGAACGGGGCATTATCTCATAATCTACCTTTTGTCAGATTTTCGGCCGCTTGCTAGTAATTAATATATTTACATAGACTGATATCTGTATGTGGATGGTAAGCAAAATTCCTCTTCTTTTCACTCAGAATTAAATCCTTCAGAACAGTCACTTTTTCTGTAGTAATCCCTGTCATCAGACCAGAACACTGGTGTCTCTATCATCGACTGACCCTTTCTTTAAATTTCTGACACATGCATGGAAGGCAGCATCACTCCACTACCATAAATGTAAAACCCCCCCAACAAAAAACTCTCACGTATCTATTCAACAGGCTGGGAGGAACAGTAACTACAATTGACCATACAACGGCCAATTAATTTTTTTTAAAAATGTACCCAGATAAAATAGTAGCTGAAATTTCAAAGAAAACATTACCTTTGAAGCACCGATTGTTATGAAAACGTACTAAGCAAATGGGAAAAAAAAAATCAGTCTCAATCATGCAATACAATTTTTTAATGTTGCCGCCACAGTAAGAAATGGACATTTGATGTTTGGTTCTCCAAAGCTGTCCTTAAGTGGTGACTTCAGTAACGCATGTACCCTTCATCAAAGAAAGCCGACTACAATCTTCAATAAAAACAGAGAACCTTTCTTCAAAGGAAGTCATTACCGAACTTAAATACAGTCAAACCCACTTATCTCAACCTCGGCTATCTCGAGAACCCGTGTATGTCGAGCACTTTGGTCCGGTCCTGAAAAAATTCTTCTTTGTTATGCTAATTTTTCCCCGCTTATCTTGACCCTGTTAAGTCGATAACCCGGTTATGTCGGGCATAAGTTTCGGTAAGAAGTAAAATGTGGACCCGCTTAATTCGACGAAATGCAACTTTTAATGTCCATCTCAGAGAAATTTTACAAGAAATGATCCGGCGTTTCCGCTATTACCGATACCTCGTACAGTCGGTACAAGACCAAATTTTACCGATACAAATGCTAATCAACCAATCTCATCAATGCATGGTTTATCACTTACACACAGTGGAGAAAATTATCATGTAAACAATACTTTAGAGTAAAGAAACAATGCATGCGTTTCTGGCCTTTACGTAAGCTGCGTTCAAAATGGACATTATCGCATGTCCACACCAGGACAATATAGTTCGTTCCACACAGCAATGCGAACTTGATCTTATCTATGACTCGGAAAATTATCAGGTTAACATCATTAAATGTAGCTAAAAATACCTAATTTGTTTTACACAATATATTTAAAACAAATTCGGTAATAATTAAAGTGTATTCATGGTTGGTGCGAGCGTAAGCCTTCAACTTCAGCATGGCTAGATCACGTGACTCACAATAATCTATAAATAAAAACCTGCAAAACTCCAAACTAAGCTGCCCCCCCCCATTTACCCCCCCCCATTGGTTATTAATTTGTTTTGAACAAGAGTAAATTAAAGCACCAACGATATTGTAAAGAAAAGTCTATAGCGTCCAGTATTTTTTTATGAAAATGGTGATCGCTGTACCATGATTACATATTCTTCAACACAAACGGAATGAAGCAGAAGTCGACTGAAAGGATTGAAATTTGAAACAGAAAGAAGAGTGCTTTCATTTGTGTTGTTTTTATCTTGAATTTCAAAGTCTTGCAATCCATCAAAGAGATTAGCCGACTCTCCTTCTGGTACTGTGTTCTTGCCGACGATCACTGATCAAAGTCGGGAGGGATATGGGACTACAACTGTATGAATGGAATAAGTTGTCTTCTAACTGCATGAATGGAATAAGTTGGCTTCATACAGAATTTGATGTTGAGACAGTTAACTTTAAAGACTTGAAATACATTTTACAGTTTGTCGGTACATGAATACCGACAGCCCCATCTTTTTCCGGTACAGAAGCAAAATTTATCGGTAAAAACCGGCATATACTGGTGTAAAGGAACCTCTGACGATCAAAAAAAAAAAAAAGACTGATTTCACGCACAATATTGGTCAGTTATATTTTGCTGTTAGTCACAAGTCATCTCTAACAAAAGAAAACAATTTTTTTTTTTTTAAGTACAGTCCTACATGTACATGTACTTCATTTGGCCTAGATTTTGGATAGTGTGAGAAAATCATTGTCTTGCTGAGGCTACCAAAGGGATGAGGCTATTCACAGGGAAATAAAAACAACTTTAAGCCACTGACATTGTTGCAGTAACTTATTGTTGTAAAAATATGTGACTTGTTACTTAATCTCATTTAAATGACCTCCAATCTTCTTTTTTCTCCAACCAAGCATGACTGAATTATTATTTTTATTGCGCATTAGAAATGCCATATGTTTTTAGAAATAAAACTCTTCAATTTTGGTACTTCATATGCATAATCATTGTTCTGCAGTAGATTTATCAACTAAACCCTGATATCTCGGGACCCGGTTATGTCGACGATTTTTTGACACCACCGACATAATCGAGATAACTGGGTTTGACTGTAAAAGCAATGGAATCTGATGGATTGTTTCATTTTCCAACGTGACTGGAACATTTTTACTGTGCCGTTAAAGTTTCCTTTTCACAGGAAAAAAGTTTATGCTTACGATCTCTACAGACGGCACTTAAAACGGAAACTTTTACCGACTTCGGACGTAATGAAAAATAAATGTGCTTCGTCATTCGTTACATGACTGTACTAGTTTTTTCTACTGAATTCAGACCTATATGACCTGTGACAAAATTGCTGAATATTTTAGATGTGTGTGTGTGCATATTTTCGATGAAATTACTTGCATTGTGGATTCAACGTATGTGGCATGATTCGTGGGTGAGTACACGGTGTTGATACTTTATTTATTGCTATGCATTAGACATATATATATAAACAGTATACATATATATGTACCAATGCGTGGTTCTCTGAATAAAGTAAAATATTATGTATGCCTTCTCTGTGTTCACTACAGGTGTATTTCTCATTTAATATGCATCGATTTAAGATAACTGTGCCAATGAAGCACGTGATTTTGCGCCCGCATTTATTACCTACCCCTACCCCCGCACACATTTTTCAGGTACATGCATCGTTTTCTTCTGCTAACTGACCTGGTTGCTTATAACATGGTTCAGTCCATAACACGGTCGGGTTCTATGGCTCCCAACTACCGTGTTATAGCGGAGTCACACTGTATTTTGAACATTTTCTATTTGTTTCCTTCTATCTTTGGATTTATTTGAACAAAAGCAAAGACAAAATATGACCGACCATCTTAAAACCAAGATAACTGCTATGGTGGCCATATTGGAGGTCAGATCAACGCCTTTTGTAATTTATGACCAATTAGATATCATTAAGTCTTTCAATGGAATCCCATTTTGATACAACTATCCATTAAGGTGGATCAATAACAAGATTTTCAAGATGCCACTGTGGTGGCCATAATGGATGTCCAAGCAGAACCATTTGCACTAAAATCAACTAGAGATAATAAGTTTTCTGGTGGAAACCCCATATCAATATACCTTTCTATTCATCAGGAGTTGTGCTAACAAGATTTTCTACATGGTTGTTGTGGTGTGTCTGGATGTCAGATTGGCACCACTTTAGAACCAGCCAGACATCATAACAATTCTTTCTGTGACAACACGATGTTGATATGACCATCAATTCAGGATGAATTGCAATAACAAGATTTTCAAGATGGCTGCTGAATAGGTCATACTGGATGTGTGAGCAGCACCATTTTCATTTAGGATCAACTCAGCATTTGGGATCAATATGTGTGTAAAGTTTCATGGCAATCTTCTAAGTAGTTTAGGAAGAGTAATGATAACATACTTGTGCTAATGGATTGATGGATGTTGGATTATGGAAAACTGACCAATCCACTAGGCTACTCTGATCTATGACCAGTAGAGCTAAAATTCAACTTCTCCATATTTTACATTATCATTGCATAAATGATCACAAAGATAGAAACAAAACAAATGACTATGTCACTACAAGAAAGGGATGCTACTCCAAATAGCTTTAGGTTTTCAAGAACCTTACCTGAGGAATGTTGGCAAGAGCTTCTTTTTCTGCCAGGTACAAGGTGTTCTGGACAGATGGTGAGAAAATCCCTTTGTCAGGTGCTCCAGCAAAGACCTTAAGAATACTTGTCTTCACCCCCTCCCTAAAATTAAACCGTATTTATTAATGTGCCAGTTGTACATTGGATATCAAACCTTGTATTAAGTATTCTTGCAAAATCAAATGTAAGTATGCTGACTGTAATCAATCACCATATATCACATATGATCAAAAAGAGTACATGTGAGAGCAAAGAATTTGCATAACAACAAAATTAATATCAACATTTAAGTACACAAAAATATATTTGTTTCATGATTTGCACTAAAACGTGCAAATATATGAAAAATATAGGTATCATAGTACAGCAATGTACCATTCTTTCAAATCCATATTAACCCTATGTTTGGTAGGTCTACATCATACTAAAATCATTCCAAACCGGGCACCATGCTTCCATATTCCTGAGTCCGTTACTGTTCTCTATTAATCTAATTCTCAATTTAAAAGTGGAAGTCCTTTATGGTTAATTTTCTACTAAAAAAAACCCCATTACTATCTGTTTTTCTGCTTCCAACATAATGTTTACAAAATTTAAAAAAATCATGTTTACATCTCATGAACTCCCAATGTTGTCATGGATCTAAGAGGTTTTCCTCAATGGAAAATTACATTCACATAGATCTACCTTCATAGATACAGAGACACTGATCTAAGCCAACACCATCAGCTTCCTTTTTCTCTCACTGGTATAATCAGTAAGCTAATTAGTTACTGTCTATGTGTAACATACTGGCATAGTACTGACAGGCT
The DNA here is from genome assembly GCA_016617855.1 of Megalonaias nervosa. Classification (NCBI taxonomy): domain Eukaryota; kingdom Metazoa; phylum Mollusca; class Bivalvia; order Unionida; family Unionidae; genus Megalonaias; species Megalonaias nervosa. Next base: position 47,749 of record JAECUM010013193.1, on the reverse strand, counting down.
GACTGCTTTGACAGTGTATAAGCCTCATGTACTTTCAGTCTACCTGTACATGTAGGTTCATGTGCCCTGTATACAAAGTGCCAAAACGCCTACTGCCTTTACAGTGTATAAGCCACATGTAATTTCAATCTACTTGTACATGTAAGTTCATGCGCCCTGTATACAAGCGCTTACAGGCCTACTGTCTTTACGGTGTATAAGCAACATGTACTTTCAATCTACATGTAGGTTCATGCGTAGACCCAGTCAACAGTGTTGATATGCCTGCTGCCTTACAGTATATCAGCAATGTGTTATTTCACTCTACCTGTACACTTAAGTTTTCATGTACCTGTAATCAGTGTTGACAGGCCTACTGCCTTTACAGTGTATAAGCCACATGCACTTTCAGTCTTCCTGTACATGTAGGTTCATGTGTCCTGTATACAGTGTTGACAAGGCCTACTGCCTTTACAGTGCATAAGCCACATGTAATTTCAGTCTACATGTACATTCATGTGTAGACCCAGTCAAGTGTTGATAGGCCTGCTGATTTACAGTGTATCAGCAATATGTGCTTTCAGTCCACCTGTATATGTAGGTTCATGTACCCTGTAATCAGAGTGTTGACAGGCCTACTTGCCTTTGCAGTGTATAAGTAACATGTACTTTCAGTCAAGAGTCATACTGCCTTAGCAGTGTATCAGCAACATGTACTTCCATTCACCACATAGGTTCATCTGTTGACTGTGAATTCAGTAGTTGTCATGGGAACAATTTGTATGGTTTTGCAGTTTCATTAGAACCTAAACTTGTGGCTTGGGAAGAAGACCATATTGTCTAAACTGATGGACCACTGTTCAATGTGTCTTTAATTTCATAGTTTGCAGCAAAGAAGAAATACTGGTACCCCATGAATAACAAAAAAATATAATCAACGATTAACTGCTAACATCTATGAAGGTTTTAGTTTCCAGCAGCCACTGTAAACATTACATATCATGAAGAAAATAAGTTCAGACTGAAGTGATATTGACAACAATATGTACTTCCCCCTGTGACATGACATAAAAGATAGATTGCAATAAAAAGAAATATTCTTTTCTGTATCAAAGAAAAGGTACTATAATGAGTTGATACAAACCAAATATCCATTTTCTATTTCCTTTTAACTAATTGCTGTTAAAATCTCCTTCAGAAGCTAGTATCATTATCCATCCCTGGAAGCCAGACTTTATTGAGTGAAAGCAATGGGCTTTGAGTAGAGTGGAAATGACAAACTATTTGGCCCCAATTAGAAGCATAGTTCATGCATCAATAATTAGCCTGATTAGCCACTACATGCATGTAGTCTAATCATCTAATTTCTACACTCAAACAACCCATATAACACACATTTAAAGTAACCCTTTTAGGGTAACCTTGAATAATAGTATATGAACAGTTTGTGACTGAATAAACATATTTATTCAACTTCTAAATGCACTGACCTGAATGTTTCTTGTGTGAAGTCTAGATCTTTATAGCATGGAAAAATCTAGTAGTCATGAGCCAGACACATATACTGAACCATTGTTAGTAAAGCATAATAATGTAGGTGACTCTGACTCTTTGGTTGTAAAGGTATAGAACTAACAGAGATGCATCCCATAATCAAGTTTCACGATTCTAAATCAAACAGAACCAGTGTCCAATAAATGAACTTCAAACACAAAATTGGAACAAATTACTGAAGAGTGAAATACAGATCAAACAGGCCACTTTTTACAACAACAGAGCCTGAAATTAGTATTATACTTGCCAGTGGCTAGCTAATTTCATGTCAGACTAATATTTTTCATAATTTCAATAGATCCATGGTTCATAAAGTTTCAGTTGTCAACAGTCACCTAGCAAAGAAAGAATTGTGATGATTCAGCAGGACTGGAAAATTTCTCAAACTGCTAGTCCTTCTGGCAACAAAGAAATTCATTTAAAATTCTAGGTCTAAATACAGGTTTGGTACTTAATCAAGATGCATATCCTCACTAAGTTTCATATTAATTGGTAGGGTAGTATACAATGAGCAAGCAAAGGAACTTGTGCAGTCATGAGCTGAAAAATCTTAAACCACAGCCAGCAAAAGATGAAATACCGGTCACAAAAAGTTTCTCTTTTTCTAAAAGTGTGGTATTAATATAGATGCATATCATCATCAATTTTATGAATCTAGCATGAACACTGCCTGAGAAATGAACATATAAATAAACTTTAACCTAAATCAGAGATGCATAATATATGGGTCATACTGACCTACTTCTGCACTGAGGGGACAGTGCTCTTCAAGATGCATCCATTCACCAAGTTTCATGATTCTAGATAATACATGTACAAAGAATGCAAACACTATGTGGTAATGAGCTAGACACAGAAAGTATAACCTAAGCCAATGAAATGTAAGTCACGGTGACCTTTTTTTGTATGGGTGTGCTACTAATAGAGATCTATAAATTCCTAGAGTTTTTAATGAATCTAGCATAAACAGTTAAAACACAAATTTAAACCAAGTCAGTAAAATGAGAAATATGGGTCACAGTGTCCAACTTGTGATGTGGGTGCAGTAATCATCAAGTAGCAAAACTCAGGAAGTTTGACAATACCAGGTATAATAGTATATTTGTCAGTGACCTTTTTCACTGGTGGTAGTGTGGTACAAAAATAGTGATGATTCCAGTATGAACAGAGCTTGAACAATAAGTGTAAAACACAAAATTTAACCAATAAAGCATGAAATATTAGCAGTGACCTACTCTTGTGATGGGGGTGTAGTACTCATCAAGATGCATCTCTTCACCAAATTTGACAATTTCTAATATAACAGTATGAACACAGGGTAAATGAAATCCACACTACACTTTATGTGCCCTACTCTGAAAGGTTCCAAATAGCATTCACCACAAGGCATATGCGCATGCAACAATAAACATGTTTGTTTTTCTAATGACACATCCACTTAAAGATTCAGTCACCTATCAAGTTTAGTTGCAGTAAATGGGCAGATGCTAAGAATATAGTCATGACAAAGTGAATGGATGCACAAATGTATGGATAGTCAAAGTTATTCCTATATGTGCCACCAACACTTTTCACAGGTGAATAAGTATTATTAAATTCAAGTGATGCAAAAATGTATGATTCAAAGTACTGATTTAGATTAAGTTTTACTAACCAAGCTTTATCAAAGTCCAGTTTCTCCACAGTACTGTACCACCACCTAGCTTCCACAACTGTACAAAACAGTCTGTCATCCACATCGGGCAATGTACGGTATTCATCATTCACAAATGTTTTGAAAGCTGACATGGTTGTCTTCATGACACGCAAATCCTTCAAACCAGCTAACACTACTGGCATTTCTGAAGAGAAAAAAATTGTTTAAAATAGTAATATCCTTTCTAACATATTTGCATCATGTTATACCATGACCATGTTGACATGCCCTTAATACCCTTAAAAATGTCCCTTTAACTGAAACTTCTGTACATCTGATCTTATATCCATCCCAGGGGTAAGTAGGCAAGAATGACAACCTCACCCCAAAGATAACATCAATAACGTACAAAGTTTTGTCGTTTTCCACCCTGAAATATTCAAGATACAAAGATATACACATAGTGTATGAAAACATCTGCTTGGGGATTAAAGGAAAAGCAAATGAAGAAATAAAACCCATTTCCCCACCCTCTTTTACTCTAAGTGGGTACTAAACCTGGTGTGACTGGGTTAGCTGGGTTAGAAAGAAAATATGCTACATTATTATCTAATATAAGTAAAGACCAGTCTTGTTTATCAGACAAAATCATGTCCCATAAAGCATATTCATTTAACATTAATGTTAGACACACCGACACTATTATGAACCAGAGATGGAAGCAAATACCTATACTTTTAATTTTTCTGACTGATGAGTACAGGTTGTATTGTAAAATTAATTTTAATTGTAAATTATTGACATACTATGTATAAAAATGTGATCTATGACTCCATCCCCCTCCTTGACCTTTAACCCTCCCAACTACCTCCATCACTGGGGCTTGCATACAGGGTCTGAAACCTTTACTGTCATCTGCTCATCCTCCTGAAATATTATACCAAACTGTATCCAAATATGAATACCCTCAAACAACCAGAGTAGATGGAGTCAGGTTACATGGTTAACAATTATAAGCATCCTCCCTCAACCAGAGTTGATTGAGTTCAGGTCACATGGATAACAAACATGAACAACCTCCCTCAACTAGAGTAGATGGAGTTCAGGTTACATGGATAACAAACATGAACACCCACCCTCAACCAAAGTAGATGGAGTTCAGGTTGCATGGATAACAAACATGAACACCCCCTCTCAACCAGAATAGATGGAGTTCAGGTTACATGGATAACAAACATGAACACCCACCCTCAACCAGAGTAGATGGAGTTCAGGTTACATGGATAACAAATACAAACACCCTCGCTCAATCAGTGAAGATGGAGTTTAGGTTACATAGATAACAACTATGAACTCCATCACTTAACCAATGTAGATGGAGTTCAGATTGAATGGAAAAACAAATATGAACACTTTCCAACAACCAGCATGTAAACAGAGTTCAAATTACATTGATAACAGAGATGAACAAATGCACTGATGGACTGTCAGTTGGATGGACTGATAGAAAGACATGACCTATCACATTATATCCAAGAAAATGCATAATTAGTGCCTGCAAAAAATGGCTCTCACTCATGGTTAGGTACCCAGCACAAAAACTACAAGCTAAAAAGACAAAGTCATAGTAACACAACTAGATTCAAAGACAATCCTTGAGTACAATCAAGTCTCAGCTATCTGACTCAAACTGATTTAAATATAAGCAAATTTGATTAATCTAACTACACGTACTGGATTAAAATAATAAATTAAGTATTAACATTTAATGGAACACGGATCTGCAACTGTAAGCACTGGCATAAATAACAATAGTATAAGAGTGAAAGGCAGAAAGGAAAACATTTTTGTCCACATGCAAAAACTGTACTCTTACCATTTCGTTTCTGCCTGATCTCACAAAATCTGGTGCAGTCCTTGCTTAACAAATATGCATGCACATGTTTCTGACCATCCTGTGGACAAAAAAAGAGTAGAGATGGAAACCATCACAAATACCAGGAATTTCCCACCTCACCTGACACCCTTGAAATTGCATTTAGGATTCCAGGATGTGACCAGATTACCTATGAAATGAGACCTTTGACTCCTAACCCCTCATCCTCCATGGTAAGGATCTAACACATTCACGATCATGTACTGGTCCTTTTGAAACATTATAAGCAATATCATCAGCTTACTTCGATAAATAACAATAATAATAATAATAATAATAATAACAACAACAACAAAAGGATGATGCAATTAGTTGCATGAAATACACATCACATAGCTGCCTGGAACTATTCCTCCTTCAGAGACCCTCTATTATTTCTATATTTATATACATTACACACAGTTGCACACAGTAAAAAAAGGCAGACACAACTGTTATTTTAAGTGTAAAAAAACATTCTGAAGTAACAAGAACTTAATAAACAAAAACTGTTACAAGAACATTCACCAACTAGGTAAATACAGCATGAAAACATGAGGCAGCAATGTGTAAGGTTAGAGAACTGATACACTGGACGATGTAATGTAAATTTGTCAAATCAAACAGGTCCTGCTTTCCATCCAGTGAACTAGATTATAATGATATTTATATTTAAACTTTTTCAAATTTCTTTTGGGACTCTTGTCCAAATGGCTTAAATAGACGGAGTTTGGTTACAAATTTGAATCCAAATTACCCATGAAGTTGTGACATTTTACCCTAACCTGCCTCCACAGACTGCATTCACTGTCTAAATCCTCCTCTCCTCCTTCAGACTGCATTTACTGTCTAACCCCTCCCTTCCTCCTCCACACTGCACTCACTGTCTACATCCCCTTCTCCTCCTCCAGACTACATTCACTGCTGACCCACCAACTCCTCCTCCAGACTGCATTCATTGTCTACCCCACTCCTCCTCCAGACTGCATTTATTGCCTATCCCCCCTTCTCCTCCAGAATGAATTCACTGTCTACCCCACTCCTCCTCCAGACTGCATTTATTGTATACTCCACCAACTTCTCCTCCAGACTGCATTGTCTACCCAACCCCACCTCCTCCAGACTGTATTCATTGTCTACAACCCCTTCTCCTCCTGACTAAATTCACTGTCTACCCTTCTCCTCCTCCATACTACATTCATTGTCTACCCCTCTCCTCCTCCAGACTACATTCATTGTCTGCCCCACTCTTCCTCCAGACTGCATTTATTGTCTACCCCACTCCTCCTCCAGACTGCACTGTCTACACCACCCTTTCTCCTCCAGACTGCATTCATTGTTTACTGACCAACTCCCCCTCCAGACTGCATTGTCTACCCAACCAACTCCTCCTCCAGACTGCATTCATTGTCAATCCCACCCCTATCCTCCAAACTGCATTCATTGTCCACCCAACCAACTCCTCGTCCAGACTGCATTGTCTACCCCACCCCTCTTCCTCCAAAATGAATTCATTGTCTAACCCCTCCCTCTCATCCAGACTGCATTCACTGTCTACCCCACCAACTCCTCCTCCAGACTGCATTCATTATCTACTCCAACCCTTCTCCTCTAGACTGAAGTCTTCGTCTATCCCACCAACTCCTCCTCCAGACTGCATTCATTGTCTATCCCACCAACTCCTCCTCCAGACTGCATTCACTGTCTACCCATCCCCTCCTCCTCCAGACTGCATTCATTGTCAATCCCACCCCTATCCTCCAGACTGCATTCATTGTCCACCCAACCAACTCCTCGTCCAGACTGCATTGTCTACCCCACCCCTCTTCCTCCAAAATGAATTCATTGTCTACCCCCCCCTCCTCCAGACTGCATTCATTGTCTACCCCACCAACTCCTCCTCCAGACTGCATTCATTATCTACTCCAACCCTTCTCCTCTAGAATGAAGTCTTCGTCTATCCCACCAACTCCTCCTCCAGACTGCAATCATTGTCTATCCCACCAACTCCTCCTCCAGACTGCATTCACTGTCTACCCATCCCCTCCTCCTCCAGACTGCATTCATTGTCTGCCCCACCCATCTTTCTCCAGACTGCATTGTCTACCCCCTCCCTTTTCCTAAAGACTGCATTCAACCCAACCAACAACCCCTCCATACTGCATTCACTGTCTACCCCCTCCTCCTCCAGACTGCATTATCTACCCCCCTCTTTTCCAACAGACAGCATTCATTGTCAATCCCACCCCTTTCCTCCAGACTGCATTCATTGTCCACCCAATCAACTCCTCGTCCAGACTGCATTCATTGTCTACCCCACCTCTCTTCCTTCAGACTGCCTTGTCTACCTCCCCTTTTCCTACAGACTGCATTTATTGTCTACACCACCAACTTCTCCTCCAAACTGCATTCATTATCTACTCCAACCCTTCTCTTCTAGACTGAAGTCACTGTCTATCCCACCAACTCTCCTCCAGACTGCATTCATTGTCTATCCCACCAACTCCTCCTCCAGACTGCATTCATTGTCTACCCAACCCCTCCTCCTCTAGACTGCATTCATTGTCTGCCCTACCACTCCTCCTCCAGCCTGCACTGTCTACCCCCCTTCCTAAAGTCAGCATTCATTGTCTACCCAACCAACTCCTCCTCCAGACTGCATTGTCTACCCCAACCCTCCTCCTCCAGACTGCATTCACTGTCTACCCCACTCCTCCTCTAGACTGCATTCATTGTCTACCCAACCCCTCCTCCTCCTGACTGCATTCATTGTCTACCCCACCAACTCCTCCTCCAAACTGCAGTCATTGTCTATCCCACCCATCCAGAATGCATTCACTGTCTATCCCCCCTACTCCTCCAGACTGTATTCATTGTCAAATCTGCTAACTCTCCAGACTGCATTGTCTACTCCACTAACTCCTCCTCCAGACTGTATTGTCTACCCACCCCTTCTCCTCCAGACTGCATTGTCTATACCCCGTTCTCCTCCAGACTACATTCATTGTCTACCCACCGCTCCTCCTCCAGACTGCATTCATTGTCTATACCCCCTTCTCCTCCAAACTGCATTCATTGTCTACCCCACCAACTACTCATCCAGACTGCATTCATGATCTACCCCACCAACTTCTGAAGACTGCATTCAATGTCTACCCCACCAACTCCTTGTCCGGAATACATTCACAGTCTACCCACCAACTTCTCCTCCAGACTACATTCATTGTCTACCCCACCAAATCCTCCAGACTGCATTGTCTACCCCCATCTGCTCCAGACTGCATTCATTGTCTACCCACCAACTCCTCCTTCAGACTGCATTCATTGTCTACTCCACCAACTCCTCTTCCAGACTGCATTCAGTGTCTACCCAACCCCTTCTCCGGACTGCATTCACTGTCTACCCCAACCCTCCTGTTCTAGACTGCATTCACTGTCTACCCCACCAACTCCTCCCCCAGACTGCATTCATTGTCTATCCCACCCTTCTGCTCCAGACTGCAGTCATTGTCTACCCTACCCCCCTCCTCCAGAATGCACTCAGTCTACCCCCCTACTCCTCCAGAATGTATTCATTGTCTACTCCACTAACTCCTCCTCCAGACTGTATTGTCTACCCACCCCTCCTCCTCCAGACTGCATTGTCTATACCCCCTTCTCCTCCAAACTGCATTCATTGTCTACCCCACCACCCCTCCTCCAGACTGCATTCATTGTCTATACCCCCTTCTCCTCCAGACTGCATTCACTGTCTACCACCCCTCCTCCTCCAGACTGCATTCATTGTCTACCCACCAACTCCTCATCCAGACTGCATTCATTGTCTACCCCATCAACTCCTCCTCCAGACTGCATTCATGGTCTACCCCACCAACTCCTCCTCCAGACTGCATTCATGGTCTACCCCACCAACTCCTTAAGACTGTATTCACTGTCTACCCCACAAACTCCTTGTCCAGACTACATTCATGGTCTACCCCACCAACTTCTCCTCCTGACTACATTCACTGTCTACCCACCAACTCCTCCAGACTGCACTGTCTACCCCCATCTGCTCCAGACTGCATTCACTGTCTACCCCACCAACTCCTCTTCCAGACTGCATTCATTGTCTACCCCACCCCTCCTCCTCTAGACCTCATTCTCTGTCTACCCCACCAACTCCTCCTCCAGACTACATTCATTATCTACCCCACCCTTCTGCTCCAGACTGCATTCATTGTCTACCCCACCAACTCCTCCTCCAGACTGCATTCATTGTCTACCCCCCCTCCAGATTGCATTCATTTTCCACCCCACCACACCTCCTCCAGACTGCATTGTCTACCCCCCATTCCCCTCCAGACTGCATTCATTGTCTACCCCCTTCTCTTACATATTACATTCATTGTCTATCCCAACCCTCCTCCTCCAGACTGCATTCACTGTCTATCCCCTCCCCTCCTCTAGATTGCATTCACTGTCTACCCCTACCCCTCCTCTTCCAGATTGCATTCAGTGTCTATCCCACCTCTCCTCCTCCAGACTGCATTCATTGTCTCACCCTCCCCTCAGCCTCCATGACTGCATTCATTGTTTATCACCTCCCCTCCTCCTCCAGATTGTGGTCTATCCCCACCCCTCCACCTCCTCTGACTGCAAATTTCACTGCCTAACCAATACCTCTTCCTAAACACACTGCATTGTCTACCTCAACCCCTCCTCCTCCTGCAAAGACTGCATTCATTGTCCACTACTCATTCTCCTGTAGCCATTATACATGCACTAAATGTGATAAGCCTTCCTCAGTCAGTGTTGATGAAGTTAGTTGACTGACAGAGATGACTTTTTACAATATACTATTATCTGCACAGGGTAGATCAAAAAAATAGGAAAAAGTCATCCTTGTGAATTGTTCAGTGATTGAGCCACTAACTTTTGTATTGTACATTTGATATTAATCCAAGCAGACAAGCTTTTAGTATTGGCTACACATAGTTGATTTTCCCAGGGTGCTCTGTTCTCAAGGGTGAGTGAGTGAGTGATTTGGATTTTTAACATAGCTTTAACAATTTTTGAGTCTATTGCTACGATGTCTGCAGTGTGGCAGTTTATAGTGAGGTCTAGCACTGCGGCATGATGCCGCAGACATGTAGCATCATGTCCCACCCAGTCACATTATCCTGACACCAGGACGACCAGTCCTAACACTAACCTCTTAATGCTGAGCACCAAGTGAGGCAGCTATTAGTACTCAGGGGTCACGCTACCAGGCGAAGTGGGCGAAAATGTCGCCTGAGAAGCGTAAACTTCGCCTTCTTCTGTTAGGAAAGCGAAAACGACTTCGCCCTCTGATTTTTTGGACGTAAAATGACTGTTGAGTAACACTTTGAGATGCCCCCTCGCTGTAGCCAGTAAGTTCTGGCACTGTTGTAACCCAAGGTCAAATGTATTTACGTGGTGTTGATACCAATCAGCTTACGGCGACAAAGAAATTCTTGCACATTCACATGCAAGTTTTAATAGCTAACTGACCATTAACCCTTTTCCGGAGCAAGATATCACTGCTTGATTTCATGAAGTTGGGCACACTGTGCTATGATGAAAATATACCAAATTCTGTTTCGAAATTTAAACATCAATATGCAAATAGTAATTTGCTTTTAAAAATATGATCGGTGAAGAGCGTTTTCTAATTTATTTCTTTTTTTTTTAATAAATGGAGATTTTAACGGCCGTATTTGCGTATTTTCTGTATAAAATCAGTTTGAAACCGTAAACGAACTTGTAATGGCGGACATCGCTGCGTATATGATATACCACTTCATTAAACTGTGAAAATACGAAAATATATATAGTAATGAAGCAAATAATATTTAACCAATGCATGTCATTATTACCAGTAGGTAGACAAATAATACAACCATAAATATGCAGTCCTAATAATGGATTTTTGTAATGAAGCAAGAAAGTGAGTAGTTATATTAAGAAAAGCCCTCCTTCTAAAAATAGATGCACTCGCACTGTGCAATACGAGTTCTTGGTTTTTCGGTTGGGGGGAAAAAAGGGTCCAGTTTAGTTATATATCGACTTTAGTGCTTCAGTGTGTTGTCCATGAATAGTTACAGTAATGTTTTATCGGAAACAATGAAATCAGGACGAAGAATATGGTTTGAAGTCACTTGTGCATTTATTCTTATGTACATGTATTAGGGGCTGTTTCAAAGAATGTTAGAAATCTTTTTGACTGCAATTTTACACAAAACTTATAGAAAATAAAATAATTAAGTGGTAGTTTATTAAGCATTTTTACCAACTTGCAGTTACAAGACTCTATTCTTGTTACTGCTATCAGTGAAAATTAATTACAATGTATAGTCATACTGCCAAAACACACTGCATTTACTTCAATTCAAACACACATATACTACAAGTATGAATAGAATGGGTATGAATATAAAAATTTTTATACGCATACAAAATATGTTGATACTAACATGTAACACATATTTTTCAACTTGAAAATAAGGCATTGCTTAAACTGTTAAAAGCATCCTGAGAAATAGAGCACATCATTAAAATAAGATAATGCAGCTATCTCTCTCTCTCTCTCTCTCTCTCTCTCTCTCTCTCTCTCTCTCTCTCTCTCTATATATATATATATATATATATATATATATATATATATATATCGTGTTTCTTGTTTTGGTCTCACTTCTCCCTGTTTAGCTCTCACTTCTCCCTGTTCTGACCAAAAGGAGAAGTCACTTCTCCCTAAAATTTAAGTCTAGCTTGACCCCTGAGTACTATTTTTATAAGTCTTTGGTATGACTCGGCTGAGGATCGAACCCGTGACCTCCCACATCCAAGGCAGATGCTCTAACCACTAGGCCACCGGAGCAGTAGCTGATCTCAAGGAAAGATTAGTCAGCACTTTATTTTACGCTTTTGTAGTACATTCCTGGGACCTATACATATGTTGGTTTTTAACCAAGTTGAGTTGTACAAGCCTACATGTGGCTCTGACATCATGGTGAAGTCTAACTTAAACAAAACAAAATAAAAATCCTTAACATTATGAAAAAATGTAACAAAAATGATTTACACATGTACACGAGAGGTGAAGTGAACCATATACTGTGAGTGCACTCAATCTGAAGATCAAAAAACAGTTTGTGCACATGTTTATGGTTCATTATGTATCTGCGAGTTTATGTATCTCGCAATTTATGAATCTTGGGGAGTTCCTGTAATGACTAAATTAAATACCCTGAAAATGAATAATAACTTTAAGCTAAACATGGTTCATACAGAAATTTCAGACTGAAATTTCAGGACTTTTTATGGTCATATCACCCATTTTTAAGGTGCCCATTAAACCAAATAATCTTACATTATACCAATGAATTTCTGTATGGCAAAATACATAAATAGGAAATCTTTCTTACCACATGGAGACTGGTCAGCAATGTTGCTATCAGAAAACATAAGCTTGATAAGCTTTGTTTGTTTTCATTAGATTAATAGAGATATGAGTCACAATCATTTGTACTGTCCACAATTTTATCTTTCAGCACATCTTTTTTCAACAAAGCCAGCAATACCTTGTGTGCAGTGGAAGAGATGCTAGGGCCAGCTGGTGGAGGGGGTTGGGGGTTCATGCACACAGAGTGAGTCACTCAAACTTGCCACTGTATTTTTTGTTTCTATTATACTCTCAGCCATATTCAAGCTTACCATTTCCACTGGTACTGAATAGATTTTTATTTTACAGTGAAGAAATTTTCAAAGGTTTGTGATTCCAAAGAGTTCGCGTGTATTTTGTGCTTCCCACTACTTGAATGCAATTTTAGCACTTTCATGCATTTTCCAAGATCTACATCCTTACAATAACATGCACAGTATGCTTTGCACTTATCGCCCTATGCTTCTTTGACCCAACTTTAGTAAGACAACTGCTTCTTGTTACACATATACTTTCCAGGCAGGGTGAAGCAGAATAATTCTCATTCATGCATGTCTGCCATTTGTATTATTAAAAAGAAAATTGCTCTGCCTTTTACATCACATCAGAAGTTTTTATTTTTCTTCAACTAACTGGAACATCTGTATTGTCAATTGGAAAATTGCTTGGTCTTCTCTGTCATGTCAGATTTTTTCCCCAAGCTAAACAGGTAACTGCTGCTTAGGAAAAGTAATGGTGACAGTGATTGGATATGTATATGAGACCCAATTAAAAGTGCTGATATAGTGATAACCATGCAATACTAGTAATGTTGTTTGCACATTTTAACAACCAGTGTATCAGAGGTCTTGCTAGAATTTTAAAACTAGGAGTCCAGGACTCCCATTTTAGTAAAAATAGGAGTCCCACCAGCAAAAGTTGCAGTCCCCTCCCAGAAAACATTGAACTTTGCAGATTAGAAGAACTATTGGTTGCCACTGAGTTTAATTTCCACATTCTTTATAACAATGACATGTACAACCATGTCAGCATATTCTGCGCGTCTGGTAATTCTGCACAATGATAAGTCATTTCTGTGAACACTGGATCACATGTTGTTTTGGTTGAAAATCCAATTTGTGTCAAGAAGGAATGACAGTCCTTTAATTAAGTAAAGTGATAGTCATAAAGTGTACAAAAATGTGATGTGATGTGATTATGATTTTTAACGTGGCTTTAACAATTTTTCAGTCATATCACTATGATGTCTGCAGTGTGGCAGTTTATAGTGATGTCTAGCACTGGGGCATCATGCCGCAGACATGTAGCATGATGTCCCACCCAGTCACATTATCCTGACACCAGGCCGACCAGTCCTAACACTAACCTCTTAATGCTGAGCGCCAAGCGAGGCAGCTGTTAGTACCATTTTTGTAAGTCTTTGGTATGACTCGACTGGGGATTGAACCCACGACCTCCCGCATCCGAGGTGGATGCTCTAACCCATATTTCTATTCAAAATGAGTATAAAAATGCGATTTCTAAAATGTCAACATGAAGACCCAATCTATGACCTTCTTGAACTTGTAACCCAAAACAACCTATTTAATATTTATCTTTTAGAATCATACAAATAAATACATTATTTAAATGATAGAATTGTTTACCTTAGAACAATGCTGTATCTTAATCCAGGTTTCTAATTTTGCAAGAAGTTGTCCCACACCTACTTTATCATTGGCTATCCACTTTGTCAACTTGCATCTTGGATGGATTCTCAAGAAAATCCCGGGTGTATAGTCTGTTTCTAAATTCTTTAGTAATTTTTTACCCATAAACGAGATGTTGTAAGCACATTATATCATATTGATCATTGTTTCTCTTCAACATAATAGCTTATTTTTTAAATAAAATAATGAACTTTTACTAATTTTTTACAAGATTGGTTCAGTTTGCTTAACAGCTCTTTAAGTGGCATTGTTACGTTGAATTCTGTAAATCCAGCTATAAATATGACCTAGATCATTGGCTGAAATGCTGACGGAAAAGGTCTAAAGTAATGTATTTCATTTCCAGAGCCTGCTGCATAAACATTACATCTTTTCAAAGCCATACGCAGAATAGGCCGCCATATCTCGAGTCATGAAAACATAGGGGTGGTATCGCATTTGTCCAAAACTAGTATTATTTTGAACAGCATATTCTGGTGACAATTGCTGCTTTCAATTGATAAGCATTCCAGAATTTTATTTTCGTCAATCGGTCGAATTCGGTATGCATTTTGCGTCAATATTGGTGACCTCAGATGCGCAGAATAGCCAGACTCTGTTGCAACTCTTGTCTTTCAGGGTGAGACTGAATTGTGTCAATCCAAGGAATGGTCTTATTCCAAACACTAAGCCAGGCATCACACACTTTCTTATACTTGGCTACTATCTCATCCAAACTATCAGTTCTAGCAACTTTAGCATTCTTCTGAATCTTATTAAAATCTTTGTCAGTTTTCCGTTTAACCCCCAAATGCTTATGCAAATTTGCAAACGACGTTTTGTCCACGACTTCATGTGTCTTGATTTTGAGGTCGTATCCACTATTTATTTGGCTACAATCAGAAATGAACACAATAATGGAAGCTGAAGTTCTGATGTACTCTTATAATAACCACATGTACATCTCGGGGTCTTTCTGCCTCTGAATTCAGTCATTGTAAATATCAGCACGTCTTCCCACCCAAGCTGCTAGTCAAAGTCTTTGAACTTGCCGCCCAGCTATTGCATTGCGTTCCGTTGATGTACTTTTATAAATACAGCAGGCACATCTTGGGGGTCTTTTAACCACTGAACTATGTCATTGTAAATATCGGCACAGCTAAAATGATCAATTGATCAACACATTCTCCCACTCAGTAGGTGGCTGAAGTAGGACTGGTAAGTCTTTGAATTTGCCGCCCAGTTATTTGCATGTGTACGGAGGACTCCTGCATGGGTGATTTTCTGCATCCCAGATCAAAACTTTGCATACAAATACGCGCAATTAAGCATTTCCGAGACCTCTGGGTATGTTATTCTTTTTTCAGACCAAAACTTCACCGATTTTGCTTTTATATTTAAACATCTTAAAATATAATTCTTTTGGAAGAAAGCATTTAAAGGCCATTTGTCAAAATTCTAGGATTTTTCAAGTCCAGATTGAATTTAAGGATTTTAGAGGCTACCTGTGAAATTCAAGGCCATTTCAAGGCTGTGTAAACCATGTTAATGACCCTGAATATGAGTGATGATTGTAAGTTAAATACCATGATTGTAAGTTAAATACCTTGATTATGAGTTAAAAACCCTGAATATGAGTGATGATTGTAAGTTAAATACCATGATTGTAAGTTAAATACCATGATTATGAGTTAAAATCCCTGAATATGAGTGATGATTGTAAGTTAAATACCATGATTGTAAGTTAAATGCCATGATTGTAAGTTAAATACCATGACTAAGTTAAATACCATGATAATGAAAAACAACTTTAAGTTAAAAACCCTGAGTATGAATATTGACTCAAATTAAAAAGATCTACTTTAAGGGAGAAGGAAAAATGAGAGATAACCCAATTTACTTACGATTTCAATCCGTTTCCATGGTGCCTCTTCTATGTAGACTTTAACAGCTACCACATGTTGATATTTATTCAAAAAATGATTGCAGAGAAGAATGGCAAACTGTTCTATTGACTGTATCTGAAGAAAACAACATTACAAGTGCTAAATTAGAAAAACAGCCTTTGCAAGTCTCTTACTGAAATAAGGCAGATGTGGAGTCAAAAAGTAGAAACCAAAATATGTCATGTTGACCTTGAAAATGATAACCTATCCAACTGATGCTCCAATTTTTTTGTTGACTGAATTTCATATCTCTGTAAACAGGGGGCAAATATAGTTGTGATGATCTGCGTGACCTTGTCTTCAATGTAAGACGGCCTGAATAATTCTAAAAAATACCTTCTAGTATATTTGGCCAACAATTTTCATCTTTCTAGCTTAAAATGGCTTGAGTTATATGCAAATGTCAATGTTTTTGTCAGCAGGGGTCTCTGACTGAAAATAGTACTTATAACAAGATTGAACTCCTGTTTCATTACAAAAACAGTTTTCATAAAACTAAGAAGGGGATAACAAACTTATATTTGAAGGTCTGAGTTTATTAATGGTAGTACAGTATATAGTGGATTTTATTACTGTATTTGCGATGTTCAACCAAAATGAAACCATGTTATATTTACAGGTGTCTTACAATATATATTATAATGTGAACATGCAAAAAAAGACAGTGTATACTGATTCTGTACTATTCACACAATGCTGAAGTCTACATGAACACATGAAGTATAACCTTGGACTATTGTCAGTGCTTAAAAAATGTTCATCCAGTTTATTGGACAAAAATATTTTAATTTTCAAGAATTATTATATATAACCAAATATGACCACATCGTCCCCACCTACCCAAAGTGGTGATCAATAATTATACCAGGTCTGAGCCATTTATTTTTAATATTTTGGAGTATATTTCAATATCACTTTAAGTTGACTTAAAAATCAAATAGCAATCATTATGTTATATTGAACATGTATACTGAGTCCGATAAATATGAGCACAGATGCCCACAGGAAAAGGACATGCTGGCAAGTAAATAAGCCGAAGTCAAGATATCGGTGAAATGTTTAATGGGCTAACTGAATTAAAACTAATACCCCAGACCCTGTCATCTGATATCCCTGTGGTCAGAGTACAATATTTCTTAATCTGATATCAATAACAAAAGCAAATGCTGAAATGACATCACTGTTTTATGTGCAAAGAGCAACTTTTAATTATGGATAAATTTAGTGTACTCATTATATCCAAGACACATTGACCTATAAAGCAATGTTAAGAATTAGTTGTACCCCAAACTGCCTGGCTAGGATATAGACTGTATTTTTCTGCGAGTCTGTAGCAATTATGTCAGAGTTGTCACCAAAGAGGTAGTCACGATGATTGTTGAGGGTGAGCTCTGTATTGACTTCTACTTCCTTCACATAGTGAATATTGCCCTCCCTTCGTAACTGAAGAAGCTTGACGAACTTCTTCCCATATCCCGAGTCTACGAACTCTGTCTGAACAATTTCACCTGACATCCTGTAAATAAATCAAAATTAGGCCTACACCAATAGCTCACCATGATGGCAAACTTGCTATTTTTAAATTTCTTCACTCCCTTTTCTGGTCTGAAACCCAAGGTTCATAACACCAAACTCTTTTATGTATCTTATTTACTCTCATGCAGCAAATGTATGTTTTAAGTATGGAAAAAAGAATATTAAAAATTTCATTGTTATTGCAGTCTTTCGCACATGATACAGACTTTAACGTCATCAAAATTCATGTTATATTAAGGATGTCCAACTTTTTTGCTCAAGGGACTACATCGGAATTCTTTTTCACATAAACTTGGCCTAAATTTTCCACTACCATTTGAAACAAGTTGGTTGGACAACCCAGTTCAGCAGTATGTACATTCGTGGATAGTTTTCACAATCATACAGTTAAGTAGATATGATTAAAAGGTTTATCTTTTCCAACATCAACTGTTTTTAAATAGAGTGGCTTGGTATGGTCAAAATGAGATGCTAATTTTATGCAAGCAGTTACAATAATTAATGTGGAGTAACACTGCACTGAATATGACCCTATCAGAAAAACTAATGCTTTCATAAAATTTCTGGCAGGTTTCAATTAATGCCAGTCAATAATTTAACCAATTCATGTACTTTATTGCTCCGAATTAAAGCTAAAAAACAAATCTTAACTTCATCCATGAAAGGATGAAATCAAGGATACACTAAATGCTACCAACTGGTTATAGCATTCTTATTCAAAGGTATATCTAATGAACACATAAATACTAAATTCCAACCCTTCAATAAAATCACAGTTCATCCAAAAGGAGAAATATAATGATTAGTTTGTTTTTGTTTAAGTCACCTACTGACACTGTAATTAATAATTATCATTACCGTTGGTAAGATTTTACATTTGTGCATGTAACCATGCATTCAATTTTTCTTCAAAAGCATTACTGCTATATGTATCTTCAGCTTAGGAAAGATGATGCCCAAAAAAGGGAAGAAAATTGAAGAAGACAATATTATGGATTTTACTCCTGCAACTTTTTGGGTGAATACATATGAAATATGGGATCTTTTTAACTTTATAAATCAACTATTATCATAATTTCCTAATTTTACAATAATAATAATAATAATAATAATGAAAGATGAAGAACATCAACAATTCACAGAAAAAAAGGTGCCTTTTTGAGCATGAGATATATGTTTAAACTGCCCTTGTGAAAGCTTTAACTGGGGTATGACTAAAATACACAATAGAAAAATGGAACACAACGGAAATAAAATATACAATGGCAATAAAATCAACTATATCATAACACTTTTCTGTCACTATTTAACTAAATATGATTTCTGGAGATAAAATGACATTAAAACATAAAAATGAATATTTACTTTAACTAGCAGTGCAAATTTACTCAATGAATGTTTCACTCAAATGTGACCAACCTGCTGTGCAATGGAGATATCTGAAGCTAGTAAATTTTAGTTAGTGGTCTTTATCTTGAAATATGTAAAAATGTTTAAATGGTTATTTTTATATTATTAACTTAATTGAAAACTTACAATATTAAAAAAAGGTAACCTAATTTGTATGATTGTTACCCGACTACCACAAATCTGCACACACTAATGGAATTTCAAATTTAGTATGCCATTAACCTATAAACTTTATTTTTAAATATTATTATTTCTAATATTTCATAATTTTATATCTTTCAACTTCTAACCTTGCTTTAAATAATGAGATAATTTTACTGTATTGTGTTTCATATGACAGTGACTGACCTGATGCTCAACTGAAATTGGAAATATCTTATGACTGACTCCTAAGTATATTAAGAAATACATCTTTAAGAACAACTTCAATATATGCATGTTGCAGTTTTTTGTGGAGAAAATTCTACCAACTAATTTGAACCATGCTTGATGGCTGCTTCTTTTGTTTTAAGCAGTATTCAAATGTGCACATTACAAACAATTATTTGCATCAGATCTGAAAATTAATTCTATTTTCTGTTTGCAATATAGATATGTATGAATCTGATGATTAAAAACTTTTGATATTTTTTCAATTAAATACTTTTCTTCTAAAAATAATTTTCAATGTGTATTTTATTTCCATTTTTTCCATTGCATATTTTATTTCCACTGCGATCCATTATTCCATTGCATCTTAAACTGCCCAGCTATCCTACCCTTTTAGATTCAAGAGGAAACAATAGGCTTATACTACCTGCAATGGCTGACCTTGAACAATGATTAAAAGGCTGGATACAAATGAATTTACATAACATTCGTAACGAGCAGAATTGCAGAACTAGAATTAAAAATGTTAGACGTATCCTGAAGAAAATAAAAGAAAAAAGAAGTATTTATCCGCATTAGCCTAAATATAATCCTATGAATCACTTATTCTGTGGTGGTCCGAGTTTCCTCCGACCTTTCCACCCATTTTCGATATTCCGACATTTCAAAATATTTCAAATGTGGTGGGAAAGATCAGACGATACAGTATAGTACTGAAATGACACTTGTATGGACAAAAGTGACAAAACGTTAATAAGATGGCGGAAACGCAACTAATACTTACTTTTTCAATTCAGCAAGCAATACAGCTGGATCAGGTAAGGTTCAGGCCAGTTAAATGATAAGAAACTGACCTGAACCCCAGAAACTGTCAATTTATGCACGTCCACACTCCAAACCTTGACCCAAATTTCATCAACTGGCATTGTGTACCTGCATTCGGAATTGTCTCGGTTATTTCTCCTAGACCAAAGAAAAAAAACCCCCAAAAAGTCAATCGGAATAAATTCGTCCTTTTCCATCGTATCGTGTTGAAAATCTTCATAATGGGCGCTTTAGTGACATTACATCCGGAACCTAACTGTGTTTCTCCAAATCAAGTGCCATGAGGCATCATTTGGGACAAGACTTTTTGCATGGGGTGCAATGACCTTAGGACGATTTTAGTGTCAGCCACTTACCAATGTATGAATGCAAAAGTTTGTCTTTTTTTAATATTTTTTTATTTTCCCCTTCCATGGATCATGTTAGGATGCAGATCAATGCTCCACAAGAGCATGTAAGTTTTAAGCTGTATATGAAAATAAAAAAAAACTTTTTTTTTTTTTTAACATATCTTAATATATTCAATAAGGTGCAATCTCAGCCTTAGCTTAAAGTGTACGTGACCGTGGACAGTAGACTGTAGCAGACAAATTTTATTTAGAGTCGGAATTTCTTTTGAAAATATTAGCTCGTTGGAGCTTTTTTACCGAATATAACGATAATATAATTTGCTTCAACAATCAGACATACTTAACAAAGATAAACATCTCTCTCTCTCTCTCTCTCTCTCTCTCTCTCTCTCTCTCTCTCTCTCTCTCGTTATAGTTGTGAAGTTACGCTTATTTGCTAAAAATGCAAACCCCTCCCCCATTTATAATTCATATATTAATAATCCACGTGGTTACGTGGTTATGTATGAGCACTTACTAAAATTAAATATTATTGTTTACAAATTTGACACTAATATAATTTAACTAGAGTATAATCAATACTAACCTTAGACGTCATCAAAGAGCTTCCAGACTAAATTATTGATCGCCATGGAGTTTTACAATGGCGGCCAAGTACTAATCTGGATTTAAAAAAAGAGGATGTCGGATATGTCACAATAAATGACAAGGTAGTACGATTTTATTCCAACACACGCGTCTTATATTGTGATATTCGATCCAGTTGTTACACCTTTAGGTTGACCTCGTTCAAAATGTCAATGTACTTTAACATTGATTTTCGCTCTATTTATTTCTCGGGGTATATAAATAATAACCTTCCGATGGAATATGGATGTGTGATAATCTAAATAAAATGAATAATAACCATTTAAAAATGTTTGTAATCAAATTCTAAAACAAATTACACCCATTACTGAAGTAGTCGGTACCGAACGCCTACATGATCTGTATGACTTCTATTATTGCACTGACACGTTCGAATCTTAATCAAATGTAGGAAATTGCAGGCTCATTGAATTTTAAAGCAGGGTGTGCTGCCGATTAGCATGAATTTTTTCCCCCGTATGATTTATTGGGTGGTGGCTGTTATCCTTATATTCAAACTGCCACCCCCCACCCACCCACCCCCAAAAAAATCCAAAGGTGCTCGACGCGAGCTTAATGTTAACAAAGCAAAAACCTGAAGGAAAAATCAGATAATATGATAGACAGTGTCCTAAATCAGAATGGGTCATGTAGGTAATCTGAGGCAATTTTGTCACTCAGTATGATATTTTTCCTTCAGATTATTGACTTTTTTTCAACATCAAGCTTTCGTCGAGCACCTGTGACAAGAACAACGAATAAGCTTTGATCGTTATCAGAATCTATTTCATCGTGTTTTTATGCAAGCGAGAAGCGTACTGCTGGTACCAAACATTGTTTAAACATGTACAGTCCCCGTGAAAAAGATGGAAATGCAATAAAAGGCGGAATCACTTATTCAATCTCTTTTATTGCAGGAGTCACGGTACTAATTCATTTCCCATAGTAAACCTATGCAAACACCATGATATTAAAAATTCACTAACTTAAAATTTCTGAGTGCCCATGATCAAAACTATATTTATCAGTACAGATGAAACCTGGATGTCAGCTTCTGTGTAGAGGAAAGGATATGAGCCGCGGCAATTTCTGGACCTGCATGTGTTTGAAACATGTGCTTTCAATTCCGCACCAAACAGTCAGGTGCTAACTTTAGTAATGTGTGTTCCAAACTCAAGACTGTTAAAGGACTGGAATTCCATCAATAAAACAATGTTTCTATTTTTTTTTTCTCACTTACAACTAGATAAGCTCTCAAAAGATTCTTTTTCCTAAAACATAACTTACATTCTTAACCAATCCTGGTCACCCAAACCCATATATACTCTATTAAATATTCACCCATTTCCAGGCTGGTTCCCATTTTTCCATACCATTAGTACCGTGTGTCCTATAATGATCATCCTCCATTAAAGCTAGATAAATCATAATCTCGTGTATGAAGGGAGAATTCTTTTATCAATTTTGGCACTTACACTCGACTTGTTTCAGTCTGTATCATGGCACATCTGGTTCTTTGCCCTACGCAAGAATCAAGTGCGCCCAGGGTGACAGGTGTAACTTGTAGGCCCTAGAGTGAAGTTATTTGCATTTGCATTTGCAACATCCACAGTTTAGGAAACGTTCAAATACCTCTATACTACTTGTATGTACTATGGCTGAAATTCCTTTACATGTTATAGTTGTTGAAATCGTGAATGATCCAAGCACAGATCTGATCAACCTCTATCATGGTATACACTCCACTCCACCGTATTCGCACACCCTCCCGTTTGTTGGTACTACCCTACCGTCTTACCGATGTTAAAAACGAATGCATGAATTATTATTTTTTTTTAAATGCACAACGCATAGTCATCTCATTCATCAATTTATAATTTCTAACCTAATTGTCGCCAGGGGGTTCCTAAACTGTCAATTTATAGGCGTTTCCAAACAAACGGACAATAAATGTACTGTTCCATGTCAGTAAAATCTGCGTCGTTTCCGTTCTGCGTCCAATATTTGCAATGTCGAGTTTTAATATTTCTTTTTAAAGAAAACAAAACAAAAAAACTGGACATATAAAAAGGGGGAACTTTTTTTATACTTGTGTTCAGAGAGAAGTAATTCCTAAAGTTTTTGTGAGATTATCAAAGACCGTTAACTATATCACATATGTTGCTTGAAAGCATACTCACCCACAGGGGCTCCTATCGTTGTTTACAATTTAACTATCAGTCATACGTGTACTATATACTAATAATTCAAGGAAGGACACTGCTCTCCTTTCTCGAGCGACCTATTTAAGAATCAACGCAGATATTTCAAGGTACATTTTACGTAACGTAATAAATTTGGTACCGATGGTCAGACATTCGACTTTGTACGCCTATTAAACATTTGACTTACTATCATACGTTGAAGTAATGCCAAACCATTTTCCCACGCTACCACTCGACACGGCCATGATCGTTCCCGCTTAATATGCAAGTTCAACGTGCTGAATGAAATACTGCCCTATCATTAGTAAAAGGAAAATGACGTACTGCACCTATGTATAACTTATTTTCAGTTGGCGAATGAGAAGGCAGTATTCCATTCAGCACGGTGAACTTGCATATCGTACGAAAGCAATCCGATACCAGACATCTCCACCGTCGACCGTCAACAAAGGTACGAGGGTCGCACATATTTGCAGCCATTCTCTGGTCTTCCAACATTTATCAATGACGTATAGTGTTTAGATACCTTCGCCGCAGATATATTCTATTCAAGAAAGGCAGCGTGCTCTGTACAACCGGAGATAGTGGATCTGCCAGCGCAGTTGTTGCCGATATCCAGGGAGCGGTGCAGGAAACCATTGTGGCAAACAGCAATGTCCACCCAAACGTTTGTATTTTGCTAACAGTTGGAAGCAACGGAGGTATAGTACGATCGACAACAGAGCAGATAAAATCCGATACAAATTAACGAACTGGGATTCGATTAACAACCCCGATTCGAGTACACCTGCAGTTGCTGTATTTATGGCAAGAGTGGATTTATCTGAAACCCCTTTGGAGCAATTGCAGACGTGTTTGGCAGATTTCGATCAACGACTGCTCGCCCATGGAAATGGACTGTACTCCATCGACTACACGCGCGATTTCCCTGGTGTTCTTGATCAACCGTGTCTTGTACGATACCTATTCGGTCAAAGGTTTCGAATGCAAAACGACGACACACCCGTGTACAATTCAGCAGGCACGATTCTGAACAATACCAACAGGGTTGGAGAACACACTCTTTCATATCTACGACAAACCCCAGAAAGATACATGGTATGATGAAAATTCTGCAATAAAGTCGTTTCCTAATTTCGATGCCGAGGATATTTGCGAATCGTTCGGAGCCCACCTAGGAGACAACGCCGACTGTCCAAACTTGCACTTGCGAGAAATGTTTCTGCATCCGGACGTACATGCACGAGGATTCACACATATGTAAGTATCGTTGTATGCGTGTCGACATGGTGTCGAATTCGATTCGAAAACTGCAGAAATCCTTGTAGAAGAAGTACTGCAATTGGTATCGCCGCGCGACCAAAAACTGTTTGTTGTACAGCCGCCATCGCGACAGAGATAAAAAATCTCACCAACACGTTGGATTGTTGCATGGCGCTAGCCAATCGGCCCAACGGCACAATCTATATAACTTAGCACGAACATACAAAAACCAGCCGTGTGTCTGGGATACACATACGACCTACAAAAGCGAATGTCGAAGACGATAGAAAATGAGAACGGGCCGTGGTATGGGCAATGTCGAAGTTTGGATTTCGTTGTTGTCCTATCCACCGAGCAGACGATGGTACTTTGCTGAAACCGCTGTGATGATACATAAAAGACCATGAAGGAAAAACAACATTGGCCGCTTCTAACCATCCAGTGCAAATACACAACGCTTCAGATCCATCTATTCTGCAGCAAGATTTCACATATGTATCTTGGACTTTGAGTGTTCGAACGGGCCATGCTATTAGTGAAGAACAACCAGTCTGGTCTCTAGAGGAAATCTCAACCGATAGATTTATTTCGCTGATGCCTGCAAAAAATAGAAACAAGAGGTTGTTGCAGATTGCAGATGCAGGAATGTTGGAACTCTGGTGACGCGAGACAGTAGAAAGACTGGCGCAGTCCCGATTGCGAAGAAAAAGGAGATAGAAAACCTGGAAAAGATCCTGTTGTGCACAAAAAATTCAAACGAATTTCCAAACGCTTTCTAGAGATGGTCCGCGAACCACTGTCGAGAAAAGAAAAAGAAAAAAGAATTGGAAGTATCAGTAGTGAAGGTGGATACTATACGGACAATTGAAGTTGAATTTGGGTGTTTGTACTTGTTACATATATGTAATTTAATTACTTGTGAGTTAGTCTTTAAATTCTTTTATATTTTATTTTTTGTTTCATTACATTTTATTGTAATGATTATTTTCACGGGATTTGATATTTTTTTAAAAAAAATACCAGTCTGATTAGAACGTAAAAGTATGACTTAAGCACTATTTTTAGTTCACTTTGGTTCATAGATTTTGTAAACACTAAGCGAAAATGATTGGCTATTACCAAGGTCATGTTCTGCTTGCGTGATGGCTCTAATTTGTAAGCAACTTTTTTAAAATTAAATCTTATAGTAAGATTCCTTAAGTTCTTTCAAGGCGTACGTGTCTATCGTCTGTGCGCTTTTATTGCGTTGTTTCATCTGGGTGACGACGTGGGCCACCATGTGATCTAAAATTGAGGGTTTTAATGCTCATTATCAGAGTTTTTCAGTCAGTCGTATTTTAAACCTTGAGGGCTGAAGATGTTTTTATTGTTGTTGCCATTTGAGTTGATTTTCGTATTTAAAATAATTTATTTACTTCAACGAAATACTTGGACAAAGATATTCAGTGGAAATTTATTCTGGAATTCTAAACAGAACATTATAAATTGTGTTTCAACGGAATTGTTGCCATTAGTACAACGACATCATCTGACGTCATCGCCTTCCATATTGGAACGTCATCGAGATTCGAACCTGGATTCAATTAGAACTGTTTATAGGACTTATATGTTTCAAACCAAGAATTTAATTTTGGATTATATTCACAAACCGTAGTCTTATTTTCCTATTTTTACATTGTTGGCAGAGTTAAGGAGTCTGAAAAAAATGTATCAGACTTCTTTAATACGACCTAAGAGAAAAAGACTTTCCCTAGACAAACACTCCAACCCTGTCAATACGCCTATTACGCCTGAGATACCAACAGTGCTCATTTTTACCAAATCATCAGGTCCATACGTAGGCTTTGGCCGTGGCAAAGGAATAAGGCAGTTAAAGCTCATTACTTCCCGTTCCTGGCTTTTATTTTATTAAAAAAAAAATAAAAAAACAAACACTCAATTGTCATTTTCAGGGCCACACATCTCTCCCGAAAAGAGACTACTCAATGTTGCCAAAATCAAATAAAACTCAAATCCCGTTTTCCCATGATGAACATGTGTGAGTGCGTTGAGTGTAGGTCCTTATTATAAAAATCAAAACCAAGAGACACTTACGCTTTTCTTTCTGGTATATTCTGTTACAAATTTACAATCCAATTTCACAACACAACATTTAAAAAGTTCATAGACTTCTGTGTCTTTTCAGTCTCTCCTTTTTTAAATTTCTTCACTGTCACAGGTTTTTCTTCTTCTTCCCCACTTTCTTCTCGTCTTCTTTTCTTCTCTTTCTAAACATGTCTGGGTTCTTCTTTTTCGGAGGGTACCTCCTCTTCCTGTTCGGAACCCCTCTCTCCCTCCTGCTCCTGTTGTTTCTTAGGGCAGTCTGAAGACCAATGTCTTTTCTCTTGACAATGATAACAGGTATCTTGACCTTTCTCTCTTTTGATGTTTGTCTTTCTTTGACGTTGTTGACATTCTGAAGACCAATGCCCTTTCATCTTTGAGATATAGCAAGAATCTTGACTTTTTTCTCGAAAGGAGGGGAGTACTCTGTCGGCTTCTCTGAAGAAACCTTCGTATGACACCTCGCAAAGCTCTGATCAGAAGTTCGATCTGTTTTGGCTCTTCCAACTTTCTGGTAGGATTGAGAGTGAAATGAATACTTTGAGGGAAGACACTGGCCCTTTTATAGGAAGACACTTGACCTTACATTGATATATAGGGGCCCATGACGTTTAAAACATAGTCATCTGACAGTTTGCAATGAGGATGAAACGATCGCATCATTTCGTGAGGAGAAGAAAGTTAGAGGCAGAAACGTGAAATATCGCCTCGCACAGTAGCTGAAGTTTTAACTCAGATCCATGTTAGCGATTTTGTCAGATCCATGTTAGCGATTTTGAAGATGACATGAGTGAGTCAGAATCCAGACCCAAAGAGTCTACGTCAAACCAAAGTCCACCCCCAGTAATCCCTGAAAACTACTACCACATTCGAGAGACGGATAAACGCTTCTCTAGAAAATTTAGAACCACGGCCTACACGTACACGGTGAAATTTAAAGATTTCAAGTCCGACGTACCGCAGGAGAAAACAGAAGGGTTCATCACCGATTTGTGGGATTCTTTGTTAACCACACTGAAACGGCAATGTGAAGTCAATCGCTTGACACTTCCCATTTATCACTACAGTCTGAAGTCCCCCGTTTGGATTGAGTTTAGCAGACCATCAGAATTGACACCTTCCAAAGCCATCGACAAGATTCAACACGTTCAGCAGTCCAAGTTTCACCTCACCGATGGAAAATTTCGACACTGTACGTAGCCCACATTTCTCTTCCCAAAGGGACCGGACGCAAAAACATGTTAATTGTGGACGACTATCGTAGCATCAAGCGCAGCATTGTTTGAATTAACAACCCTCAAGACAAGATGTGTTTAGCCCGCGCCATCGTGGTGGGACAAACGTATGCTGACATAAGCGACACGACAGAATGAAAGAGCCTGGCAAACTATTCAAAAATCGAACCTAGCCAAACAACGAAGAGAAGCAGAACTCCTGTTACAGCAAGCTGTCCTATCTAATGGCACACCTTGTGGCATTCCTGAAATGCAAAAATTGCAAGACGTCTTGGCTCCACGCTACACGTTGAAAGTTCACCCTCAAGAAGTGCGTGGACCTCTGTTGTTTCGAGGCAATAATTTAAAAGACGGAAAATACATTCAAGTCTATCACCACGATGAACATTTCGATGTCATTACCAGTATCACCGCATTCCTGGGATACGGTTATTACTGTGAGAAATGTGACTATGGCTATAACAATCGAGAGCAACACAAGCATTGCGGATCGAAATGCTCAGGATGTTTGGCCTCTAAACTCTGCCTGGACGAAGGACGAGTACATTGCCCGACTTGTCAGCGCACTTTTGTCAGCCCAGTCTGTTACCAACAACATCTGAAAACGCAAGGTTCACAGAGGAAAAGTGCTTGTCAACTCCTGAGATTGTGTCCTACTTGTGGACAGGTTATACGCAGCAATAAATCCAAGGCACACCTATGTCCAGGAAAGAAACGATGTCATATTTGTCACCAAATTATGGACTTGGAACATGAATGCTACATTAAAATATACCAACCCCAACAAGAAGAGGAGGAGAAAGATGGCCAGAAGAAAGGCAATTTCATCTTTTTCTATTTCGAATGAATGCGAGAGACCGGCATTGACATTCCTAATTTCTGCGTGGTTCATCGAACGTGCGAGAAGTGCATCCAAGAACCATTCTTTTCTCATTGCTCCCAATGTAGCAAGATTCATGGAGGACGTGAAAAAATCTTTCGAGGACCAAACACGCTGTCCGATTCTGCCCAATGGATCTTAGATCCGATCGACGAAACGTGGACATCGAACGTTACGGAGATTGCTATTGCTATGCCACTGTGATGGCTCACAATTGCTCAGGGTACGATGGACAGTTTCTTCTGAAATACTATACGGAACAAAGTACCGAACGTCCTAAAGTGACTTTGAACGGAAGCAAACTCATTTCCATGCAAGTGGGACAAGTGCAGTTTAAAGATTCGATGAGCTACTTAGCCATGCCTTTGAGTCGAATGCCTAAAACATTTGGAATGACAGAAAGGGCCAAAGGTTATTTTCCGCTCCTTTTTAATACCAAATCCAATCAACATGCCGTTCTACACCATTTGCCTGACGCTCACTACTACGACCCCGACAACATGCGCACCGAACAACAAAAAGCTTTCTACGCAAGGTACCACACTCACGCCTCGGACCCTTTCGACTTTCAGGAAGAAATGTTAAAGTATTGTCGATCGAACGTTGACATTTTACGGCGATGTTGTGGAAAATTTCGAGAACTGTTCATGGAGTACGGAGGGATCGACCCTTGAAAAAAGCCTGCACCATCGCCAAAGCGTGTTCCTTAGTGTACCGCAAACGATTCATGCCCGAGAAGACCATGGGTGTTATCCGCTCTCAAACGACGAACTTTGTCAGACGTCAGTACTCGGCCAAAGCCCTACGCTGGCTACATTACTTGTGCGACAAGGAAGACAAATGGATCCAACATGCTCGAAACGGAGGAGGTGAAAAGACCGTTAGAACATATTCGGTGGATGGTTGGGACTTTGAAAACCCTCAGATCGTGTGCGAGTTTGCTTATTTCACGGATGTCCGACCTGTTACCCTCAACGGTACACTAAAAATCAGTTTTTACAATTTACCATGGAAGACTTGTACGAGGCCACTTGTCAGCGACGCTTAAAGTTAGAACAGCAAGGATACCAAGTGGTGGAATTGTGGGAACACGAGTACGATCGCCGTTTGAAAACCGATCCCGAGTTTAAACGCATCGTGGAAAGTTGGTGGACCCTCTGAACCCGCAGGACAGTTTGTATGGAGGACGGACGAATGCAACCTGTTTGCTTTACCACGCTGACGAGGAGAAAGGAGAAGAAATCAAATACCTAGACGTGTGTTCACTGTATCCTTACATGTGCAAATATTGTCACTTTCCCGCAGTGCACCCACAATTGATGACGGAACACATCGACCTGGACAACATTCGACAATACGAAGGAGTGATTAAATGTTAAGTCTTGCCTCCCACGGACTTGTACCATCCCGTTTTAGCTCACCATTGCCAAGAAAACTGATGTTTCCCTTGTGCCGTACTTGTGCCGAAACGTGCAACCAAGACCAACCTTGTTAGCACACCTAGGAAGAACGCGCGTTAACAGGAACATGGGTCAGCGTGGAATTGTTCAAAGCTCTGGATCTGGGATAGTGATTGCTAGAAGTGTACGAAATTTACCACTTTCTCAAGACAGAACAGTACCACAAGGGCGACGAGACTCAGAAAGACATTTTTGCAGACTACGTGGATGCCTTTTTGAAACTAAAAGAAGAAGCCAGCGGCTATCCTTCCTGTTGTCACACTCCCGAAGACGAAAATAACCTCAAAGATAAATACTTTGACCAGGAAGGCGTCACTTTAGACCATGTCGAGAAAAACGAGGGAAGACGTTCGTTTGCCAAAGTGATGCTGAATTGCTTGTTGGGTAAAATGGCCCAAAGTCCGTGTTTACCCAAGACGGAGTATTTGACAGAACCTTCCCGTTACTTCCAGATGATTCACGACAAAACCAAATACATGAAACACGTGGACGTCCATCGTGAAGACTTGATCCTGGTCAATTACGAAGAAGAACTGGACTTTATACAAGCCGACGAATTTGGAAATGTCATCACGGCGGCTTACGTGACAGCCCATGCTCGCTTATGAAGCGTTAGAACTGTTAGGAGATCGTATGCTGTATTTTGACACGGACAGTTGCATCTACATTGATCGCCGTTGTCACTGGCACCCTGTCATCGAAGTAGACGTTTTAGGAGCCTCGACGGATGAGCACCCCGACGACAAGATTCTAAGTTTTGCTAGTGGCGGTCCTAATAATTACGGCTACGAATACCGTTACCCACAAGGAGAAGTGCACACCGAGTGTAAAGTGAAAGGATTGACTCTCAGTTATGGCACCAGTCGAGTGGTGAACTTTGTAGTATTGAAAGAAGCCTTAGAGTTTGGAGAGGATCAACATTTTACAGTGACCACCTACCAACCTCACAAGATTGTACGTTTAGCCACACACCAAATTGTCAGTCAACCTTTGGAAAAACTGTATCAAATTGTGTACCAGAAACGAGTGCGGCTTCCCAACCACTTCACTTTACCTTACGGGCACGTCGATATTGGTCAGCATATAAAAAGAGAAAACGTCCAAGACAGATAGTTCATTGTAACTATAAAGATAAAGCGAGAAAGATGAATCCCTTTAAACAGACACCATGAAGTTCGGGGATTCGCAAGTGGAGTGCGTTGATGTGCCTTGCGATGGCAGGGATGCCGTACGCTGTGACTCCAGCGATTCAGTACCACGTCATAGGAACTTTGCCATGACTACTTCAGCAGAACATCATGGGAACTTTGCTATGCCTACTTCCATACATACCATGCAAAGTGGCTCTTTACTGATTTTCATTGTCAATGTCATCCTCCACGTGAAACCATGCGACTACGAATGTCATCCATGCCTGAGTAAACTACTGCGGGTTTCACCGTACCCTCATCGAAATGAGCCTGTGAAAGAAGACTATTCGTCCCCTGTGCGTTTGTCTGAATACTGCGACTTTGAAAGTCGTTTCCAAACCTTCCAAGGAAAGTGGCCTAAATATCTGAGAGGACCTACCTCCGAAGAATTAGCCAGAGCAGGATTTATCTACTTGGGCGAAGGTGATAAAGTCAAGTGCTTCAGCTGTGGTGTGCCACTTCACCAGTGGGAGCAGAAAGATTCGGCTTACCTAGAATATGCTCGATGGTCTCTGCACTGTCACTATCTACCTTTAGTGTGACGACCTCAATAATCCCTGGATGGATACTTTTCCAAGAGAACATTCGTGGTTTGCCTGTGGAGTTCAGAGAACGCATTTACCGAGAGTTGGTGAAAATACAAGTCCAACGCAAAGAACAATTGCATCCGTTACGTCACCAGTGTTGTAACCACTGGTACCTGAATGCTATAAGAGGACTAATTCAAAATAAATGTTTCAGCGGTCAGACATTGTTCAACTGGACGAGGACCAGACGACTTTCTTTGCTACTCATCCTACTACTTGCAAGGTGGCCATACTACATCGAATTCCAGAGGAAGAGTTAGAGGATTACCAAAATCATTTATGCTATCAAATTTTGTCTGTAGAGGGAAATTCTGTGCAGTGTGTAGTGTGTGAACTAGTGACTAAACTGTTTGGATACGACGACGGTGTACGATCAGTTCTGTGCAAAAAGTACACTTATTACCTTCGACAAAAAGAGGTATACAAACTGGCTACCATCCCACGACCTTGATCATTGGTGATACAACAGATTCCATGGAAGAAAGTCAATGACAGTATTCAGACTGTGGTGGATTACCAACTCTTTTTGCGAGCACTGTCTCCGATGAAATTTGGGTCGTCGTGTGGTGTATGTCTTAGTGACTTGGTTTCTGGGATTTCGTTTACCAACCGATTCCTTGTGTGCTCGGTACGATCTGTACTGTGAGGTACCACCAAAAACATGATGGTGTTTCCTTTAAATGCGCATGAGAAACTCACTCTGTTAAAAGCGTTGCGCTTTCATCTCCAAACTTCACGGCCTCTGTTTGAAGAAAAGTTTCTTTGAGAAATTTTAGCCGCTCTGGATGCTTACGAAGATGTGTATTTAGTTTGTTGGTTACACTCTCACTGGAAAGATCTATGTGACTGGAAAAGTTTGTGTTTCGAGGCTTTCACAAGAGAAGTGGCTTACATTGCCCAATTCAATGGCAAAAGTGAACTTAAAGAGTCCAGCGAAAACGTAACCTTTAAACCTGTGTTAGCCACAGTGCCAGAAGAACCCGACACCGAGGAAAACCACTCCATTCAGGACAAAACTGTAATTGACATGGACATCCCCGAAAAGCCATTCCGGGAGGACCCCAGTGTAACTATGCCAAGTGTAGGGACTCTAAGAACATTACAAACTGTCCATTGGACACCACATCTTCGTCAAAACAAATCTTGTAAAGTGACTTTTTATATTCCACTTTGATCGTTTTGATGTGTATTTTATCGATGCACTTAACCATTTGCCTTTTATGTATTTTTTGTCTTTCGTGTTCAGTTTTAAAAATTTTGAAATAAACGTGTCCTGAAAAAGTATAAAAACTCTTGTCTTGTCTGTCTTCGTGTCAAAAGTGACATTCCCTGGACTATGACTACATCTGCTATCTCTGCTCGCTCTTCTTCCACTTTCAAAGTGATCGGCAAAAACTTAGATCGTGCCAGTTGGGAGGCTTTGTGTCTTCGCCATCCCTTTAATGTGTTAATTGCCGGACTCAGCGGTTCAGGCAAAACCGAATTTGTCAAACGTTTGATTGAACATAAACATCATTTGATCGATAGTCCACCTCAAAATATCATGTGGTGTTACAAAGAGTGGCAATTGGCGTACAGCCTCCTGCGAGAAAGTCAAGGCGATTCCATCGTCTTTGTGGAAGGCATTCCTGGCGAAGACGACGGGATCGTGTCTGACTCCAGTCAAACCCATCTGGTCATCTTCGACGACATGTTAGGAGAAGACGAAGAAGAAATTAAACTGGTTTACGCGCAAAGGGCATCATCATAATGCCAGTGTCATTTACATCACCCAAAATTTGTTTCAACAAAGTAAAGCCCATCGCACCATCAGTCTCAATGCTAAGTTCGTGGTCTTGTTTAAAAGCCCTAGAGATGAAAGCAGTTAGGAGCGCCTTGGCTGACTCATGCGCACGACGATGCCACTCAAACTCCACACACCTATTTACGCGTGGATTTAAAACCCACCACCGTGGATTATTTGCGATTTCGTACCCATCTGTTTCACCACTGGTGCCAATACGGAAGGCCTGTCCTGTACACATCCCTGTCGACTTAACAACAACAACAAAAAATTCTATGGAAACTTCGGATACTTTTGGTCTGTCTCACACATCGTCGACATGACGTCCCTTCAGTCTTATCTTCCCGACAAATTGATTCGTGCCTTGTACGGCATGAGTCGTGAAAAAAATCCACAAATACGTGCCCCTGTCTTAGAAGGCAGTCTTAGAGAAGTCATACGATGGTTTACGGTGACAGCACGTCAATTACTGCAAGGCATCATTCACATTCTACTTCAAACCAAGTGCTTTTTTGACAGAAACAAAGTAGCCTTGACGCAACTGGCCGATCCCCGCATCGACACTCAAACCAAAACCCAAATCATTTTGAAACCTGGAGGTAGCGGTTCTCTAGGAGGTGTCATCATTCGCTCCCTCTTAAAAAGGGATCCCAATGCTCCGAAAGTGATCCCCAAGAAAAAGGCCCCTCCCCGACCTAAACGTACCCAGAAGAAAAAGAGTAGTGGTGTCAAGACCAGGTCACAACTTCAGAAAATGAAAAGTCCCCAGAAAAAGAAAAAGAAAAGCACACAGAAAAGACCCCAGAAAACAGCTTTTATCCGCAAGAGAGACACTTTGGCCAGGGTGCAACCTTACACGCCCAAACCACGACCTGCAGCGACGGTGACCGCGTTTCCAGTAGCCTCAGGTTCTTCCACTTCTCCGCTGCTGGTGATACCAGCCAAACCCAATTTGACAGGAGTCTTTCTTAACTTGATGAAAAACTGGAAACCGTGTCTCCAAGAACTTTTCCTCCAGCGGTGACACCATCCTCCTCTTTAGCTGCTGAGGCAGTTACTAACAAAGTACTTGCCCCCAGAATCAAAGTCCAAGAGAGATCGGGTATGTTACAGAGTTTACTGGATTTATCCAAGCAAGGACTGTCCCGATTTAGTCCTTTGTGAACCCCTCCACGACGCGTGATGCATGCCATGAAAGTGATACTACGGACCGATAATCAATGGCGACGCATACAGCTATAAAACAATCCTATACCAGACGATAGGTATCAGTGGTTTTTTTTTTTTTTGTGCTCCGGAACATACAAAGATGTCACATACACCCCGAAGTCATCCCTCTTCTAACCCCAAAGGAACGAAAAGGAAGGGACTGCCTCCTCGTCTAGCCAAACATTGGAACGTGTTCTGTCCTGTCCAAAGCCCCACCACCCGTACGAAAACAACTTATTCAAACCTCCTCGAAAGTCCTCGTCGATAACGTGTGTGAATGTTGCCTGAATGTCTTGAAAGGCACGATACCTTTATCTCAACATCAGAAAGAATGCTTAGCCAAGAATCGACACGTTCTTCGCCAAATGGTCAAGCAGAAAATACCCATTCGTCAAAAGAAAAGATGTTTGTGCAACGCGAAGGATTTTTGCCCTTTTTGCCCATGTTGTTAGCACCCTTGCAGAAAGGAGTATTGGGAACAATGCTGGGGGGACTCATGGGAGCAAAATAGAAATAGGACCAAGAAGGTAAAAGGGACCTCTGGGTAAAATGATCTTAGACGTGACCTTTGGAATCCGATGGAAGGACGAAAACTGACTTTAGTGCCTTACAAGCGATGGATGGAATTCCATCGTTGGCAAGAACACCAGACCCAGCATTTACCTCCCAATCTTCATTTGACCGAGATGTCGTAGTTACGAGACGAATTGCAATCGTTGGTGGATCGCAGCGATTTGTCAGAAACGGAAAAATCGAAACGGTACTGTCAAGTGTTACAACGACTTCAACACTTTCACCAGAAAGCATTAGGCGAAACAGCTCCACCGACTCTGAATGATTTTAAGACCCCGATGAAAAGTCCATCACTACCACCACCCCCAGTGACCAAGACAGACGCAGCCCCACGGATGCCTGAGGAAGAAGAGGCACGAGAAGTCTTTCAAACACCATCAGCAGCTCCCATCCCTAGTTATATTGCAGCGTCCTTGTTGACCCCTTCCACCACACCCCAACGAGAAGAACTTAAAGCTTGGGTTAAAAAGATGATGTCCACTCCTCCTTCGACAGAAGCCAAAAAGAAAGAAGGGAAACCAAAAGTGAAAAAAAAAAAAAACCAAGACAAAAGCCATCCCATTACCTCCACAACCGTTACCCTCAACTTCTACTCCCGTGGCACGTCGGACACGTACAGCCGTTTCCAAACCACCACCTCACCCCATCCAAAGTGGCATCAGTGTAGGGTGAGTGACTTATTAAAAAGTCCTGATAGAGAATGTGTTAGCCAGCATTTACTACGATCCAGCCCATCCTGCGGGATACGGAGAAGTTCAGAAATTGTATCGTGCTGACAAAAACCGACTCAACAGTGTCCGTTTACGTCAAGTGCAACGACGGTTACAAGAACAAGACACATATACTTTACACAAACCCATTCGACGAACATTTTTCAAAAATCGCACCCGAGTGGAGGGCATCGATCATCAATGGCAAGCCGATTTAGCCGATGTCTCTCATTTGGTCACCTACAATCGTGGCTACAAATATTTGTTTTGTGACATCGACGTCTTTTCCAAATTTGCCTGTGTCGTGCCATTGACTTCCAAATCGAGCACTGAGTTAGTGCGAGCCCTGAAACAGGTGTTAAAACAAAGTGGTCGTCACCCTTTTCGATAGCAAACCGACAAAGGCACCGAATTTCTGAACCATGCTTTCCAAAAAAAGTTAAAGAAACGAGACATCATTTTTTCACGACCGAAAATCCTGAAACCAAAGCCAGCATCGTGGAACGTTTTCAACGCACCTTGAAAGAACGCATGTGGAAATATTTTAACCATCAAATCACTCTCAAGTACATCGACGTCTTACCGCACCTGGTAAAAGCGTACAATCAATCTTAGCATTGGAGCATCGGATGTGCTCTCCAAGACGTTACTCCGGACAATGAAATGACCGTCTTTGAGCGCCTGTTTGGTACGTCCCCGACTGTGGCTGTCCCCAAGAACGGTGGAGTTTTGACGAAGGGAGATTGGCTGCACATTGGCAAGACCAAACGGACTTTCGACAAAGGTTACTTACCCAACTAGACCACCGAATTGTTTCATGTCACTGGACGAGTGCGTGGTGGTCATTCTGCCGTCTATAAATTGGAAGACATGAACGGGGAAGTATTAAAAATAACCTTTTACTTGCTCGAGTTACAACGCGTGACCAAAAAAAGACGAAGTGTACGACATCGAGAGCATTCTCGATCGAGGAATTCGAAAAGTGGGAAAACGTCGTGTCAAAGAAGTCAAAGTACATTGGAAAGGATATCCGCCAAGTTTTGACTCTTGGATCGACGCTTTGCAAGTCATCGACAATAAAAGGAAGTGATCATCATGCCCTTCCACACAGCCTCAACCACCACAGTGGCCACTCCTTCTCCGAGTTCTTCTGTGCAAGATCTACAAAAGCAACCCTTGTGTGTGTGGTGTGGAGAACGTGTGTCTAAAACGCAAATCGTCTTTTTCTGCCAAATCTTTGTGGTGTATTGTGTCATCCGTGCTGCCAATGCCAATTTGAGTTTGCAAACAAAGAGACAAACAATTGTGGACCATTTTACTGAGCAGTTACGTCGGTTACCTTCTCCCCAATCCTTCCCTGAAATACTCTAGCGATAACAG
The DNA here is from genome assembly GCA_016617855.1 of Megalonaias nervosa. Taxonomy (NCBI): domain Eukaryota; kingdom Metazoa; phylum Mollusca; class Bivalvia; order Unionida; family Unionidae; genus Megalonaias; species Megalonaias nervosa. The sequence continues at coordinate 9,893 of JAECUM010013193.1, read as the reverse complement.
CGGAAGTTTTGCCGCCAACGTCAGTGACCCTCCCAACAGTCACTTCCTAAACAACAACAATCCTCTTTTAGACACTCCTCCGACCTCCAGTGACCCCTCGGACAGCAGAACTCTGGAATTATGATTAACCAATTTTACTTAACTTTACCCAGTGACAGCTCCATGGATGTGGTTCCCCACAATACGTTTTGCTGTTTCACGGCCAAATTACCTCAGGCCATTCAATTGGATCACTAAGCCCGCTGGGAAGTGTTTTTAATCGAAATGATTCACCCTACACAAATCAAAACCATTACTGAAAATCAAAACACTTTTGAGGTCGAAGTTCTGAACGACCAAGTGCAACAATACTTGAATGAAAACGAAACTGTAGATGCCTCTATGAAACGACCAGTGTCCCACAATACTCCACGGTACATCTAGCTGTTGAAAATTCCTGCATGCTATTATTTTAGTGACCAGCATCTGGTGGACACGATTGCTGCCAGGATTAATGCGCTATTTGGCAAAGCCTTGGCCAAAACCAAACGAAGTGTCACCTTCGAGTATCATAAAGTGGCTCGTCGCCTACTGATGAAATTTTTGGATGCCAAAACGTTGTTCATTAAATTTTGTCCTGAATTGTTTGACTTTTGGGTGGAGACCTCAAGATGATCAAGGGTCCACTCATAACACCCATTGCCAACAACTTACATTTTGCGCAGTATTTTTCGATTCCTTGTAGAACTGAACCAAGGACTAAATTTGATCTTTGTGTACTCTGGTGTGGTGGAGAACAACGTGGTGGGACATATCTCCTTACCGTTACCTTTCAAAGTGGATTCTGCCACGACCAGTGACAAGGAAGGTGGACACACCCATCATTTTCACATCTAATTTGTACATCCTCAATATTTACCCGTACGTAAGTCGTATTTCGACAGTGTCAACATTGCTCTAAAAGGAGGTTTGGGACAAAATATTGCATTCGCCAAAGTGAAAGTCACAGTGAAACTCCATTTTCGAAAACGCTTCTCTAACGACTTGTAAGTTATGTATCCAGTGCACCGAGGAGTCGTTCGATAGCGAGGACATGGTTTAGGAGATATGCTAAAATCGGCGTTTCGTTCGGTTGCCCCCGTTTTCAAACCGATGGTAGAGCGAGGATTGCACGCCTTGAAAGATTCCGCTTTGACGCACGGCAAAGAATTTCTCCAAAATGTCATCACTGACATAGAAAACCCCAAAGAAGGTTTCTTGAGAGGAGGCAAAATTGTCTTGCTTGAAACTGGCAAAGACATTTTGGGTCGACGAGAAACTCCTATAAATGCCCTGGACGCTGCTGAACCATGCATTCCTGCTTCTCTGACGCCACAACAAGGACAAGACAGAAAGAGACGACGAGGACACCCCTCCAGAGGACTTCACACGCACAGAGCTAGAAAGACCAAGAAAAGAAGAACCATTCGAGTATTAGACGTTTTTGATTATTAAATCACAGGGAGAAAAAATGATACACCGAGAGTCTTGCGAATATTTCAAGTCGGAAGTGGATCTGTTTGCCATGCCACCCACCATGATGACGATGCAAGAATCCCAATGGGTAGAATGGGTAGAATGTCATCCAATCTCCTCTTTTACAACGTCAACCCCCTTCGAATTTGAAATCAAAGGTTAGTCTGTAGATTACATCGATCTGAATAGCAGTTACTTGTACCTGAAAGTCAAAGTGATCAAAACGGACGACAGCGCTCCGGGAGCTGATACTAGAGTAGCTCCCTTCAACAATTTCATGCATTCCTTGTTCAGCGAAGTGGATTTGTACTTTGTCTTTTTGGGTGGGTGGTTCTGCTTCCACGATATCCTCCCATTCCATTTCCAAATGTTCTCTACCATTCAAAGAGGGATAAGAGTCTTCCATAGCTTCTAATAGTCTAGAATGACTTCTCTCAAACTGTTGATTTCTAGAGTGTTGTCGAATTTTGGCATACAAGATGGTGTTCACCGTCTCGATTAGAGCTTCTGCAAACTGAAGTTCCACACGCAGTTGACCGGATTTTATAGGGTGGAAATGTCCCTCGTCCCTGCCTTGGTCTGGAGTGAAACCAAAAGCCCACAAAGCATAGCCTCCTGCATAATCGTCGTACGAAATGCCGTGGCTGCTGTTGGTCCCTAACTGTCCTGTGGCTTCGTACAGGGACAATTACGACCTTAAGTAATTCTTCTCGGCAAACTTAGGTTCGAAGGGTCTGGTACACAAGGTTTTGCCATCGTGACTGACTACTATATTGTCTTTTGCTAGGAAACGTAGCGTACATCAATGGCCAAACGACTTCCATCAGTGGAACTCTAACTTGACTTCACAACGTTGTCAACCTTGTTAAAATATGTTATTTGATATTATATGAATTGTTATGTTATGTGTTGGTTAATTGTGGGTTAAATAAAAATGTTCTTTTTTGAAAAAAACTGGTGGTGGTTTGTTTTTGAAAAATTTTGTTTTCACCATACATGTTCTTTGACTTCTATCTATCCCTCACCATGAGATGAGCTATAGCGTTCCTACCCCAAAAATCACAGGGATGTTTTCTATCGCTTACGTACTTGAGCCATATAAAACGGGGCGGTCTCCAGTCTGACCATCTATTGTTGATTCGTCAACTTATGAAGATGTGTTCAAGACTAGCAAAGCTGATCGAAGCCTAAGTGAATTTACATTGTGTCAGGCAAAACCTGATACCCAAGCCTGAAGAGATAGAGAATGTCAGGATGTTAAAAGTGTCCCAAGACCTGATAGAAGAGGTCTTCAGAGATGAAATGAAGAAGAAGCAAGAAGAGTGGACCGAGAAGTATAGACTTCAGAAGCAGAGAGATCAGCAGCAGCAGCAGCAGGAGCCAGACAGAGGCTTTGCAGACTGCCGTGTAGACACGAAAGAGTTCTCCTTCTCTTTCCGCAGAAGCAAACGCTATCCTGTGGGAGATCTTGCAGCCACACGGGGACGCAATCCTAGACAATAATAGATTGCTACTAGCCGCAACAAAACAGGGCTATCCCAACAATCTAGAAAAGAGATAGTAGCCAAATTGCCAAAATATTTGTCTGTCTTGGTGTTTGTTTGTAGGTTAAAAAAATGGACGTGTGTCTATAAGCACTTCTTTTCCCTGGCTTGTAAGATAGTCTATGTGTTTGTAAGTAATGGGATAGATGTGTGTCTATAAGCACTTCGTTTTCCTACCTTGTAAGATAGTCTATGTATTTTATGTATGAGTGTTAATAAAGTGTTTGTAGATAACAAGTGAACATGAGTGTTTCTTTTAGGTCCGAGCGTTCCATGTTTCCATGTTATTGATGGTGGAGTGGGTATTGTTAGTTTTGGTATAAGGGGGATGTTTTCCTTCACGTCCGCGCTTCAGACATACAATTCGGAACGATCGTCAGTCTAGCTTCACCCTACCGGACAAGCACAGCGAAACCATATCGAGCAGCAATTAATCCTCGCAAGAAGGAGGTATTGCAGTGCACAGCTCGACATGGACAACCAAGGGTCTTCACTTTGGCTCAGGAAGACCCGACAAAAATACAACCTTGATCTTTTCAATCCCCCGAAAAAAAAATAAATAAATAAATCCCCAATTACGGATAATTATTAGGAGGGCACACCTCCATCCAGATTGGTACAGAATTTCGAAAAACGGACACGTACACTAAGTACACAAAATTCAAATTCCATCTATATCCAACACACCAAATTCACAACCCAACAAAGCTTGATAAATTGCACAGGTGACTCACACAATACTGGCATAGGACAGTCCACTAGCACAACTGGACCACATTTGACACTAAAACCGGTCGTCCCGCCGTTGGACCGGGGCGCCTGGTGGTGGGTTTTGGGTGTGCCTTGGGTGGCTGTCCCCTTGGGCTTTCGTGCCGTTTCTGCTCTGCCTCCCTTCCGGGTCACTTTCCGCCTTTGCCTCGTTACGGACATGTCGGCTTGCTGGGTATACGATCTGAAAACAAACTAGGGGGCTATGATGGCACCATACTCATAACCCCCAGGAGGACGTGAGGGCACAATACTCACACCTCGAAGGGCCCAGCCTCGGGCTCTGAGAGGCAGTGGTGGCACCATACCCACAGCTCCGAGGGCCCAGCCTAGGGCTATAACCAGTCGCGAAGCACAGAGTGCATATGCGACTATAATCCTTCAGTCAGTCAGTCAGTCTAGCTTCGAGCCCCACCGGACAAGCATAGCATACCCTGGTACGGACAAACTCAAAGGCAAGGGGCAGTCCAGGAAGCCCCACCTGCTGCTCCACAAAACCCTACCGGACAAGCACAGCGAAACCATATCGAGCAGCAATTAATCCTCGCAAGAAGGAAGTATTGCAGTGCACAGCTCGACATGGACAACCAAGGATCTTCACTTTGGCTCAGGAAGACCCGACAAAAAAACAACCTTGATCTTTTCGATCCCCCGCCAAAAAAAAAAAAATAATAATAAATCCCCAATTACGGATAATTATTAGGAGGGCACACCTCCATCCAGATTGGTAGAGAATTTCGAAAAACGGACACGTACACTAAGTACACAAAATTCAAACTCCATCTATATCCAACACCAAATTCACAACCCAACAAAGCTTGATAAATTGCACAGGTGACTCACACAATACTGGCATAGGACAGTCCACTAGCACAACTGGACCACATTTGACACTAAAACCGGTCCCACCGTTGGACCGGGGCGCCTGGTGGTGGGTTTTGGGTGTGCCTTGGGTGGCTGTCCCCTTGGGCTTTCGTGCCGTTTCTGCGCTGCCCCCTTCCGGGTCTCTTTCCGCCTTTGCCTCGTTACGGACATGTCGGCTTGCTGGGTATACGATCTGAAAACAAACTAGGGGGCTATGATGGCACCATACTCATATCCCCCAGGAGGACGTGAGGGCACAATACTCACACCTCGAAGGGCCCAGCCTAGGACTCTGACAGGCAGTGGTGGCACCATACCCACACCTCCGAGGGCCCAGCCTAGGGCTATAACCAGTCGCGAAGCACATTGTGCATATGCGACTATAATCCAGTCAGTCAGTGAGTCAGTCAGTCTGCAAAAACATTGATTCATGCCATTCATTCAGTCAAGACGCCGGGAGGACGGACGTGCGCCACGCTGCTGCTGAGTTCTACAAATACATTGAAGCAAAAAAATACATTGAAGCTGCACTTCAAGGGACTGAAGAAAAACAACAAAACAGATGAAAAGGATACATGCATGGAATTTATCTAAGGATATCACCGAACTGAGATTTTAGGACTACAAACAGCAATGTACACGCCGAGCACATGGCTGCAGCTGCAGGGGGTCACTCCCCAGAACAAAGGAACAAAGGAAAACTGACCACGGACTGGACTAGACAAACTACACAACACACACATCGCGCAAGGTAAAGAATCCATATTATAACTATCAATACTAATATTCATACTATTTAAACTAATACAAAACTTAATCTGATTTCCATTTATAACAAACGTAATACTAGTTTAAATTCGTCTCTTCAATAAAACAGGACTGGCTTACCGCGCAAGGTAAATATTTCACCTTAATATTAATAAACTCACTATATAAATACTAAACTTGACATTTGTTATCTCACCGTCCACTCAATACTCTCCCGTAAGGGAAAAAAATCCTTTATAATTAAAACATTGATACTTATGCAAACTAAAACTAATATAAAACTTAAATCTACTTCCAAATCTCGTTTAGTCAACAAAACTGCACTTGCTTTTAGTCTAAAATTAAGAATTTCGTTTATTATTAACACACACCACTTTCATGCTACAAATTTAACATACTTAAAACTCAATTGCAATTCACAAATCTTTTGTTTACTAATTCGTTCAATTAACTTCAATTCCTCTCAAAACATCAAATTAAGCTATTTCCGAACAACCTTTTGAATATTTAATCTAGGTACCACTTTCATTAATAGTAATATGCCCTATAGTTCACCCCAATAGGATTATAACACTATACAGCTCAGTAACAGGACGAACCCCTGCAAGTCAATTGTATACACCCATCAATGAGTCATCTTATTACTGATAACAAGACTAGTCACTAAACGGCTACCTGAATACAAGCATATTGAACTGTACGGCATGGAATCTCTAGTTTCCCACACTAAAAGTACTTGTCGTAGAACAGCGCTAAGGACGTACAAAAACAACCTTATTGAAGCGGCTTTTTGACATAAGGTTAGAGGATATATACGGTCAATCATAATGCAGAATCCATCATAGAATTAAATCAAACAATCCCTTATATTCAACACCTCATTTCACTTATGAAATAATTAAATAATAAAGGGAAAAAATGTAACCCAACAAAATAAAGAACTACAAATTAAAATATATAATTAAATTTAAAAAAAAAACAAAAACATTACTAATACAGACGGACATTACTACACAGAACAACTGCAGAAAAAATCAACAACTTGCCAGAACGCAACAAAGGATCACCAACTCTACACCATTGGGGACTACCATCAATCGAAAACAGAAAAAAGGGAAATGTACAGAGAAAAGATGTACATTTTCACTCAGTCGCAGCTAACCACTTCAGAAGACGTCAACATTTGCCAATCTGAAAAGATTAATAACTTGCCAATCTGAAAAGATTATAACTACATAACTCAAATTGCCAGACAACCATCAAAGCAGGGGCAGTCCAGGTCGCACTACCTGCTGCCCCACAAAACCCCAACCTTTCCCACCGGACAAGCATAGCATTCCGCGGACAAGCGTACGGATAATAACAAAGGCAAGTGGTAGTACAGGTAGGCCTACCTGCTGCCACACAAACCCCCAGCCCCACCGGACAAGCATAGCATACCCTGGTACGGACAAACTCAAAGGCAAGAAGCAGTCCTGCTGCTCCACAAAACCCTACCAGACAAGCACAGCGAAACCATATCGAGCAGCAATTAATCCTCGCAAGAAGGAGGTATTGCAGAGCACAGCTCGACATGGACAACCAAGGGTCTTCACTTTGGCTCAGGAAGACCCGACAAAAACCAACCTTGATCCTTTCGATCCCTCGCCAAAAAAAAAATTTAAAAAAAAAATCTCCAATTACGGATAATTATTAGGACGGCACACCTCCATCCAGATTGGTAAAGAATTTCGGAAAACGGACACGTACACTAAGTACACAAAATTCAAATTTCATCTATATCCAACACACCAAATTCACAACCCAACAAAGCTTGATAAATTGCACAGGTGACTCACACAATACTGGCATAGGACAGTCCACTACCACAACTGGACCACATTCGACACTAAAACCGGTCCCGCCGTTGGACCGGGGCGCCGGGTGGTGGGTTTTGGGTGTGCCTTGGGTGGCTGTCCCCTTGGGCTTTCGGGCCGTTTATGCGCTGCCTCCTTTCCGGGTCTCTTTCCGCCTTTGCCTCGTAACGGACATGTCGGCTTGCTGGGTATACGATCTGAAAACAAACTAGGGGGATATGATGGCACCATACTCATACCCCCAGGAGGACGTGAGGGCACAATACTCACACCTCGAAGGGCCCAGCCTAGGGCTCTGACAGGCAGTGGTGGCACCATACCCACACCTCCGAGGGCCCAGCCTAGGGCTATAACCAGTCGCGAAGCACATTGTGCACATGCGACTATAATCCAGTCAGTCAGTCAGTCTGGCTACATCATCATGATCCACATCACGCCGGGGAGGACGGACGTGCGCCACGCTGCTGCTGAGTTCAACAAATACATCGAAGCAAAAAACATCGAAGCTGCACTTCAAGGGACTCAAGAAAAACAACAAAACAGATGAAAAGGATACACGCATGGAATTTATCTAAGGATATCACCGAAACTGAGATTCTAGGACTACAAACAGCAATGTACACGCCGAGCACATGGCTGCAGCTGCAGGGGGTCACTCCCCAGAACAAAGGAACAAAGGAAAACTGACCACGGACTGGACTAGACAAACTACACAACACACACATGGCGCAAGGTAAAGAATCCATATTATAATTATCAATACTAATATTCACATTATTTAAACTAATACAAAACGTAATCTTATTTCCATTTATAACAAACGTAATACTAGTTTCAAATTCGTTTATTCAATAAAATAGGACTTGCTTACCGCGCAAGGTAAATAATCCACCTTAATATTAATAAACTTACTATATAAATACTAAACTTAACATTTGTTATCTCATCGCATATTCAATACTCTCTCGTAAAGTTAAGAAATCCTTTATAATAAAAACATTAACACTTACACTAATTTAAACTAATATAAAACTTAAATCTACTTCAAAATCTCGTTTAGTCAATAAAACTGCACTTGCTTTTTGTCTAAAATTAAGAATTTCATTTATTATTAACACACACCACTTTCATGCTACAAATTTAACATACTTAAAATTAATTGCAATTTACAAATCTTGTTTACTAATTCGTTCAATTTATTTCAACTTCTTTTAAAACATCAATTCAAACTAAGATAATTAAGAAATATAGAACAAATACGAACCTTCAATTATTATATACAAATGAAATTAACGATAAAGAAATATATGGAGAAGTAATAAATTATATAAATGAGATAATGAAAACAATAAGAGAGTATAAATAATACCTGTAAGGTCTTACACACTTTACTTTTCTGGATCTTACTATCATCTATTGCACACACTAAAAGAAAAAAAGGGTTATAAGCTAAGGAAACCGGTATCGACAAAAGTCACAACCGGATTCCTGAAGCGGTAAAACCCATAAAATTAAAAAAATTACGGAAATATTTGATCCTTTTGAAGCCAGCCCAACAATTAAACAGATGCAGGCAAACAAATAGCACCAACATATAGCACACAGAGGGCAATACAGATCTCTGGCAAAGATCACTAGAATTCAATGAGCGATGATTCCCAGACCGGGGAAAGCTCTTAGTCACACTAGAATAGGAAAGGTGTTTTAACCCTAAAACAAAATTATCTTAAAAAAGAAATTATTAAAACTATACAAATTGCACATACAATCTAAAGAAAACAAGAAAATATAAAAACTATTACTTTTCGGACTAGGGGGTCCCTCAGATGATGATGATTCTGAGAGGGACCACACCAATAACATTAAAACATCAAATTAAGCTATTTCTGACCAACCTTTTCAATATTTAGTCTAGATACCACTTTCATTAACAGTAACATGCCCTATAGTTCACCCCAATAGGATTGTAACACTATACAGCGCAGTAGTAAGACGAACCCCGCAAGTCAAATGTATATACCCATCAATGAGTCATCTTATTATTGATAACAAGACTAGTCACTAAACCGCTACTTGAATACAAGCATATTGAAGTATACGGCATGGAATTTCTAGTTTCCCACACTAAAAGTACTTGTCGTAGAATAGCGCTAAGGACGTACAAAAACAACCTTATAGAAGCGGCTTTTTGACATAAGGTTAGAGGATATATACGGTCAATCATAATGCAGAATCCATCGTAGAATTAAATCAAACAATCCCTTATATTCAACACCTCATTTCACTTATGATATAATTAAATAATAAAGGGGAAAAATGTAACCCAACAAAATAAAGAACTACAAATTAAAATATATAATTAAATTTATTAAAAAAAACAAAAAACAAAACAAAAAAAAAACATTACTACTACAGACGGACATTACTACACAGAACAACTGCAGAAAAGATCAACAACTTGCAAGAACGCAACAAAGGATCACCAGCTCTACACCATTGGAGACTACCATCAATCGAAAACAGAAAAAAGGGAAATGTACAGAGAAAAGATGTACATTTTCACTCAGTCGCAGCTAACCACTTCAGAAGACGTCAACAT
>JAECUM010013191.1:0-42225 GCA_016617855.1 Megalonaias nervosa | reverse complement strand
TTGATTGGTATATGCAGCTCCATAGTTAGTTGCACCTTGATTGGTATATACAGCTCCATAGTTAGTTGCACCTTGATTGGTATATACAGCTCCATAGTTAGTTGCACCTTGATTGGTATATGCAGCTCCATAGTTAGTTGCACCTTGATTGGTATATGCAGCTCCATAGTTAGTTGCACCTTGATTGGTATATACAGCTCCATAGTTAGTTGCACCTTGATTGGTATATACAGCTCCATAGTTAGTTGCACCTTGATTGGTATATACAGCTCCATAGTTAGTTGCACCTTGATTGGTATATACAGCTCCATAGTTAGTTGCACCTTGATTGGTATATACAGCTCCATAGTTAGTTGCACCTTGATTGGTATATACAGCTCCATAGTTAGTTGCACCTTGATTGGTATATGCAGCTCCATAGCTAGTTGCAGTCCCTGTTGCAACACCATAGTTGTGCCTTGACTGGTATATGCAGCTCCATAGCTAGTTGCAGTCCCTGTTGCAGCTCCATAGTTAGTTGCACCTTGATTGGTATATACAGCTCCATAGCTAGTTGCAGTCCCTGTTGCAACACCATAGTTGTGCCTTGACTGGTATATGCAGCTCCATAGCTAGTTGCACAGGTGCAGCTTCTTAGCCAGTTGCACCATACTCTACCATATTATTCTTAGTCTGTATGCATATGTATATTGTTGTATGCTTGTAAGTTAGATGCTTCTAACTTGCTGATTGTATGCCACAGAGTTGCTCCCAATATATGCCAAAGTCGTAAATAGATGGATATATCAATTATATAGTTGAAAATAAATATTTTAGCTACCATTTCTATTCTTGTTGTGTATTGTGTAAACAGCATGTTTATGAATTGCTGTAAAAGTTGGTACCTGTTATGGTTACCAATAAGATTCACATTGACAAATCTTTTGATTTTTGTTAGAGTTGTTACTTTTCTTGACTTGCAGCTGAATGCAATGTATAACGGAATTTTGTGAGTGCAACTACTCATGCAGTTTTTTGTGGATTACTGTGAAACTTACAGATTATTTTCATCATCAGATGATATTCGTGTTGATCAGTCATTGTTCTTGCACTATTTTAATAAGACTGAATGCATTTTTGTTTGCTATTCACTCATCTTGATCAAATTGTAGTAATGGAGTGTGGGAGAGGCAGGTGTATATTTATGTTGGCAAATTGCTCACCATTCCTCTTGTTTTAAAAGTTTCTTGCAAAGCAGTAAAGAAGACATTTTACCTCCTATTTCAGTTCACATAACTGTGTTCTTTAGATGCAGTAATAAAAACACAGTCAGATAGGAGCTTTCGTACATTTACTGATCTTCATGTTACTTATAGAGACTTGTAATGTTGTAATTGGAATTTAGATCACACAGATACTAGCTATCTTACGATATATACTCAATTATAAGTTGAGTCCAACTGCAAACTGCACAGACCAAGATCTGCTGGTGCATTATGTGCCTGCAGATCTAGGCCTATGCCATTTACTAAGACTAATCAGTAGAACAGACAGCAAATTATGCAGTGGTAGATCAGGGTCTATGTTGTTTGCAGTTGGACTGAACTATTAAGAAAGTATATACTGTACTGCAAGCTTGCCTTAATACTGTCATCTTTAGTCTTTCACACCTTCTGCAGACCTGCCAACACTTATGATTTTGTCATAAGTCTTATGAAAATGACCCATAAAATACACACTTACTTAATAAAAGCAAAACCTATGGAAAAAAGAATGTTGCTGTAAAATCCAGATAATTGGCTCATCTGTGTTCAATTTGGATCTTGGTTTCTTATTAGATTTAGCAGAGTTAATTAGAGAACCAACTAACTCTACAGTAGTACCTCAGATGCTTTAAACTGTACAATTTTTTTCATGCAAAGCATCTTCTTGATCAAACTGTTATAGAATTTTTTAAAAATGGCATCCAACAAGTGATATATGTTGAAGACAAAAGGGAAAATAAGCCTCTTAAAAGGTGCTAATAATCATTACAGAATAAAAAGGAATATTCAGATTCTTGTGAACAAAAGCAGGAAGAGAAACAATCACATTTATTAGACATCACGTGTTGAATTGAGCATGTACTAGAGGTAAATGAGTTCTGTGTGTACTTTACAAATGTTTCAGTTGAACATAATGTTTACCATTGCTGCATTAGTTTCAAATACTGAATATTTTAAATTACATTTTCCAGCTTTACATTAGCAGTACATGATAATTTGTTTATGAAAACTGGTCAGACTTACGGAATAAAATCAGCTGCCTTACTGAGACAGTCTTGTTAGGGTTGGCAGGTCTGCTTCTGAGTTTTCCTGCATCATCAATCTATAAACAAGTAGTAATTATTGTTGGTGGTCATATTTTTGTTTGAGATGTTGTTTTCTTAAAAGTTAGTTAATTATTAAAAACTTTAGTTGCCTAAGAAAATGATAATTACTTTTAAGTCTGTAATTTTTTGCATGCCTGTCAAGATTATTAGGCCAAAGATAAAAGTATGTGTGGTTCTGGGTACAGATTTTTTTTACAGTCTGAACAGATTTAAATGAAGCATAAACTAGATAATAGTATCATTCATATCCTGAATTTAACTTCAATAATAGTTACATCCCATTGTTATTTTTTTTCTAACAATATTTTGTTCTTTTTTTCCAAGTTATTTTTCCCCAAATAAATGTAGAGTCAGTGGGAAAAAAATAGGGCTAGTCAGGTAACCAGAACCACACATACTTTTTGGCTGGCCTTTTCAAAAAGGATGAAAATTTTTTGTGTGGTCCAGATGGATTTAACTGAAGCATAAACTCAAAAATAGCATCATTCACATCCTGTAACTTTGACCATAGTTACATCCCTTTGTTAATTTTTTTCTTTAACAAATTTTTTTTTCCAAGTTATTTTTCCCCAAAGAAATGTTGAGTCAGTGGGAAAAATATAAGGTTAGTCACGTAACCAGAACCACACATGCATTTTTATTGGCCTTTTCAAAACGGATGATAATTACAGACAATACTATAGCTAAGATTAGCCTGGTGGTTTTTATTAAGCCTACTAAGGTCTGTTGCTTTTCTTTCTCTGGAAGTTTTGAATACTGTATTTCGTTTTTCACACTTCTGTTTTCTTTACCATCTTTCTTCCTAGGTGAAGCAGGAGTCCTTACGCCATTGTATTGGGGTTGTTCCCCAGGATACTGTGCTATTTAATACTGATATACGATACAACATCCGTTATGGGCGAGTTACAGCCATGGATTCAGAACTAGAGGAAGCTGCCAAAGCTGCAGATATACATGACAGAATTTTAAACTTTCCCTCAAGTAAGTGATTCCATATTTTTTATGCTTGCCAGATAACAGGAAAGAATTGGTTATATGAATTCCTGTTGTTGGCATTCTATTGAAAATGTTCATATTTGACTTCATGATGTCACTTATTTTTAACTTTTAATTTAACTAAAAGATGATAGTCATTATGTTCTTTGTCGGCACATTAATATGTAAAACTCTGAATAGAAATAAAATATTTTATAGGAAATAGTTCTTTTACCCAAAAATCCCTATAGTTGGGTCTAGGCCCCAGCTTAATGACTTTTGTCAATAACAGTTTTAACTTGGCTCAAAAATTTTCTCTTCTTAAGGTTTTATCCTTTGGTCATTTGTGTCTCTTTTGATGAAGTTGGTGCAGCACTCTGCACCATTGCTGCTAAGTAAGCACCTCCACTATCTGGCTATTTACTATCCAATTTGGGATATTATTCATATGATGACAAGCTTAACAGGTACATATGTATGTTAAGAGTCTAACAAAAAAGTTCCAAACAATTACATATTTGCTGTGATGACTTTTCCTGAAGTTAATCTAATGTACGTCTTGATTATAATTTGTACTAAAAAAAATCTTTGTTATAGCATGTTAACATGTTTTTCCAAAAGTGTTAGAGCATTTAATTGTCAAATCTTCAATTTTGAAGGTGGATAGTTTTTGCATTGTCACGTTCTTCAGATTCAGATGTCAGTAAATCTTGCATGTAGTCCAAAATCATGTAATGTCTAAATAAAAATAATTGGTTTTGAAAACACTAGCTTAATGAAATTTGCTTGGTGCAGCCTGAAAATAATTGCATCTGTTTATCTATCTCTCAGTGTGTATATCGACAATTTGGTTTGCATAAGATAATTTTAGTGGGAATTATTGGGTTTTAACCAAACTTGGTGTTTACACTGGCATTATATTGATGCAACCTCACAAGAATTCAGTTTCCAACCTTTTGTGTCATTATTTAGTGAAGTTATGTTCTCTAGTTGTCGATTGCCTGTATTTGATGATTTCTGGAGCATAATTTCACAAGAATTGTTGCATTTCAACCAAATTTGCTATCCAGCTTTATATTGGTATGATGTTAAGCAAGCTTTGATTTCCAGCATGACAATTTCATTTACAGAAGTTATGGCCCCTGATTACCTGTCCTCCTTGCTTTGGTTTCCACAGCGTAATTTTATGAAGATTTGTTGGATTTTGGATAAGTTAACTATGCTGCTTTTACAGAGCCTGAAAGGGCAATTTTCTCAAAATGGAATGCAAATGAAATGCAGAATAAATACAAATGAAATGGAGAATGAAGACAAATAAAAAGGAGAATGAACACAAAAGAAATGCAGAATGATTGCAAATGAAATGTTGAATGTAGTTTGAAGGAAACAGGCAATAGGATAACAAAATGCAAAATATGGAATGCAGAAAAAGGACACCCCCCACCCCTCTTTATTCCCAGAAGGAGACTGGATCTCTTGCTGGGAAAGACTAATGCCCCTGTGAGGAAAGAATGTTCTGCAACCTCTGTGGTTTGGAGATGACCTAAGGATTCCTGATGCTCATTATGATGCCTTTTATGATGCCATCAGTGCTGATATGGGTTTGATCCTTGGCCCCTCCAAAGGGAAAGAAAACACCTGACAGTGATTCATGCCTCCCACTGAGGGATGAGCAGTGCACTCTCAAGGTCAGTGTTCTGATGAATGATATTAGTGAATCACCACTTCCTGAGAGGGAAGAGCTGTAATCTCATTCCAATAAATCGGATATGGGCTCATCCATCCGATCTTCATTATCGGAATGTTCTTTGTCTGGTGACTGGCCACTATGTGCCAATCACTGGTTACCATTCATCCACCAGTTACTGGGCTTCAGACAGCAGTCATCAGTCACCGGGATTTGCTTAAAGGTCTGGGGACAAGGATTCAATCAATAACCTCGGTTTCTTCGTTACTGTTTTATCCCAATGGGGATATGGTAGATGGTCAGATTGTACTCACCCTTCTTTAAACCTGGATTGGATCGACATCCCTCCCTCCCTGTGTTTCATTTAATTTCTACAGGATGTGAGTTTCCCACTTAATGGGAAATGAGTATTCATTCCCCTTACCCATGACACCATGGATGCCCCTCCTTTAGTTTCATGGTAGGTCAGATGTGACAGGCTATAAACCTGCTCCATCCCCTTCAGCTTGGGCTAACAAAAAGAAGAGGGGTGGGGCCATCATTCACAATGTAGACAATCTAGAATGTCCACTATGGGGGTTAGTTCTATCACCCCCAAATGAGCAGCTTCGGGATGAGGACAACCCCATATTAACATCTCTCTTGCCAATGAGAGATACTAGGAGGGACAGTCCTGTCTCACTTCTGGAGTGAGCTCAGGCCTATGACATTATTTCCATCACAGTGGAATCAAATAAGTTCTCAGCAGAACAGATGAAAATTATCCCTCTCCTTACAGTGGGGTCCCCAGCTCCTTCCCACCTGTTGGGCCAGGTATTGGTTGAGGAGAAATTTTGAACTTTTGATAAGGCACTGAACAAAATTTACCATCTCCTTTCCCTAGACTCGTGTCCTAAACCTTGTGGCACTGAGGAAGAAGAATGCCCACCCTGAATGCGCTTCCTATGGGACTTTTTCCCAGGCTTTTCAAGTAAGCAGACTCTGAAAAGCCTCACAAAGTGCCTGAATTCAAAGCTCAATGCTGCCCATAATTACTGTATGTAATCAAATCAGTACCATGACTCATACTGAATACAGTTTTGTATTCCAATTATACAAATTTATTTTCCAGAGTATGATACAGTTGTTGGAGAAAGAGGTCTGAAGTTGAGTGGTGGGGAAAAACAAAGGGTTGCCATAGCCAGAACTTTACTGAAAGCACCTGCTATAGTGTTATTGGATGAGGTATAATAGACAATGTATTCTTACCCTGTCATCTAGGTTGAATGAAAGACACCCTACCCCTTGTACTCATACTGTGTGCAAGCAGTGGAAAAGAGATTCTGTAATTATTTACGTCTTTGCTGATTTTGGCAATGAAATGTAAAATCAAATGCAAATAATTACCAGGTCACAGGGTTAAACCTTGGAGGAAAAAATTAAAGATGCACATTAGTAGAGTGTGGCAAAAGTATTGCTGCTGTTCTTAAATTATGGTAAAATGGTAAAAAATTTGAATCCTTAAAACTTGAAGCATGGAAAATTATTTTTAAACAAATGTGTTATTTTTCCTGTAATTTGTTCCAATACTTGGGATTGTTTTGGGTTTTTTTGCTTGGTGAAAACCATCAGCATTATATTACATATATTAAATTCTAATTCTTTTTTTTTAATCATGTGATGCATTGCCAGTGCCAGGAAAGAATAAAAGTCAATGAGAATAGGGTGTAACATGCAATGTACAATTCAGTTACCTTAAAAACGATTTGTTATCATCATTTAATAAACAGTATTCTATTGAGAAGAAAGACCGCTTCCAATTGTGTAAGTCCCGGTCTAATATTCACTATATCCTCACCTCTATAGTGGTTGGGGTATATGCTAAACCTCACGTGCATCCATCCTTCCATCCAGAACACATCAGCACAACTAGTCCTGCGGTTTTTCATGAAGTGCCATGAAACTTGGTAAATAGTATGGTCAGCACCTGAAGATGTGCATATTGACAAATCTACTTATTATGGTTACTCTCCAGTGTGTCTTGTAGCAGTGTATGACTCAATTAAGATTGTATAACTAGTCACACAGATTTTGATGGGTTGCACTGAAAAAATTGGTAAATAATATGGTCATAACATTAAAATGTGCTTGTAGACAAATTACTTTCCTCCTACTATTTTTTGTTAGAGATATGAACTCCTGTACTTTTATTTAAAGTTTTTCTGAATTGGAACCTGATATGGTGTATGGCAAAATCTTGAGAACACAGCTATAGTTTCACAGTTTTCAGTGGATTGCCATGAAACTTTGTACATGTTATGGTCATCATTTGAAGATGTGCATGTTGACAAATCACATTGCTGTCTTAATTTTTTTGTTATGCAGCTGAATAGAGTTTTAAACAGAATCTTGCAAATGTAACTTGTCTTACAGATTTTTGTGAATCACTGTTTACTCTGGGACAGGTTATTTGAAGTTGCAGATGTTTTTAGATTTTTGTGCTACAATGATTTTGTAAGAATTATTGCCCATTTTGACTTTTAGCTGTATGCAGTGTATAACAGAATTTTGTGAATGCAGCTACTTTTGCTGTTTTTAGTGGATTGCTGTCAAACTGAGTAAATATCGTTATTATCGTTATTATTAGAAGATACGAATGTTGATGAATCATTTTATTTGTACTATTTTCAGAAGATATGAATGTTGACAAATCAATTTATTTGTACTATTTTCAGAAGATATGAATGTTGACCAAATAATTTTATTTGTACTATTTTCAGCAGAGTAACGCAGTGTTTTTTAAAACTATAAACTGCTTTACATCATGGGATAGGGGTGGGATGTGGAAAAGGTGGGGTTATTTTACCTAAGCACATTGCTTTCTATTCCACATGTTGTAGATAAATCAGAAGCAGACTATTACTGTACCTGATTATACAAGAGTTGTGCATACTGAGAATGGTGATTTCATTTCTTTTTTTAATTTGTAATAACTGATTTAAAATTTATTTTATATTATCTTAACCTTAAAGGCATTGAAATGTGAATATATGAGTAGCAAATTGATTTAATCAATGTCATTTACGTTTCCAGTTGGTATAACATGGTCTACATGAACTTGCGGTTTGTGTACAGAAAGTGAACACCATCAAGTTAAGTCATTGATAGACTTGACTTTTCAATAAAGAAAAGAAAGATCTTATTTTGCCTTCAAATAGAGTTTAGTTAATTCATTGCTTGAAATATGTCACAGTTATTGAAATGGATATACAAGTACTTAATTGTAAGCTGATTGATAAGCAAGTTAAAATTGTTTACTAGAAAACAGTTTATTTATTGATCTATTTATTTTAATGTAGTCAGTTCCTGTAAATTAAGGAAATTGAACACCAGATTAACAGAAAAAGGGCACATGATAAAAACTTGAATACTGAAAAACAAATTATTTTTAAATGCTGGAGTTTTAAAAGTTTTATCAGTGCTAGATATTTTAAACTGCCTTATAGTAGCCATTTTGAAATTGTTTAAATCTTTAAGAAAAGTATAAAATTTAAACGAATAAATAATTTAATTCAAGCAGTCATATGTGTCAATTCTGTTAAATTCTTGGACATCTGAATACAGTAACAGCTGTTTTAGCCAAACCTCAATTATCTAATGCAAACCAAATTAGTTTTTCCAAAGCACATATCCTGCAGATATGCAGATACAGTTTTAATCCAATACCTTTGTATGAATTCTGTTTGTGCTTTACCTGGCCCCAGAAGGGTCAAGATGAATTAACTATTACTGTACAAGAATTATAAATACTAGGGGTGAAATGATTCATTGATATATAGATGCATCAGTACTTTTGCTGAAATGATTCACATATCGATACAAGAGACAGAGAATCAGTATAAAACGATACTTACCGCATGCATGTTATTTTAGTCTTCATCAGTCATGAATGATTATTATTAGTTGCCTTGTTATTCTGTAAAATTATAATCCATCTTAAACAGTATTTGCAGTCAAAGGCACTCATATTTATTAATAAAAATGAAACAAATTATTTGTAGCTTATTCTCTGCATGGCAAACAGAAGTATTGGCAGAACAACGGAGAGACTTTGCATGAAAGTCATTAGTACTTAAGCAGAGATGGTGTGCCAACGCATGAATCATGAAAAATTTGTATGAATTTGCGCACTTGGCGAACAGTGAAATGCAAAAACTCCCACAAATTCATTGAAATTCCCATTTATGAAAATGTGCTCGGTGAAGTATACAATTTTTTATTTAACCGTTCTTGTTGAGACATCTGTTTTTCGGGTAACAGTTGTTCAACATCTGGGTTCTTCAAACACAGTATGAATGGTTGTGAAACTAAATTTGATTAGAACAACATGCCCAGGAATAAAAATTATGTCGTAGTTTGAACCATTCATGAAGAAAGTTTTACAAATGCATGTTGAAAATACAGGCTACCTAGAAAACCCAAAATGTCTGATTCCTGGCGTGGTTCATTATGGTTTCGTTCAGCAATTACTTGCTGATGATAGAGATGATGACATCAATTTTTAAAGTTATGAAGTATATCAGATTATTGGAGCTGGGAAAGCATTAATGGAAACACCAGTGAGTGATTTTGAGCCCGAATTGGCATTAAATACGAGTCAGATGTACATGATGGATGGACAAAAAATAGATGGCATGACCCTTTCAGTAATATTTCGAAATTAAATGTACAAAGAGCAGAATACTGAGCCTAATTAAATTACAGACAATTTAAAAGTATAATGCAATTTTCATTTTTTAATTAATCAGATTTGCCCTGTGGATCATATGCTACAAAACCATATACATGTATCCATATCAGGGTTAAGATAAATTGAATAAAATAATGGTTACAAAATGCAATTAAGAAGTGCAGATATTTATTTTAATACCTGTGTATGCTCAAGCATTGATGGACTAAATACCCTTACACAGCATTATGAAACAGATGAGAAATTTGGCATAGTAGTCAGTAAACTACTGATTTAACAAAGGAAGTTTATGTTAGTGAAAAATCCTATTTTGGAGCAGATGTATCCAAAAGATAATGATCTCTGGAAAAGTGTACAAAACAGTCACAAAGATCAGTTTCCCAACATATTCAAGCTGACAAAGCTAGCTATGTATGTGCCCCTTCAGGAATAAGCACAGAACAATATTGATACAAAGAAAAGGAGCAGAGTATGCTCAGAAATAATGAACAGATTAATGCTTATACAACTAGATTTGTTCAAGATGAGATTTTCTTTGCATGTGGAAATTGCAATATTTCTTCTGTTTTGAGAATAACATCGTTAATGTCTTCCAAGTGTAACTGAGACACGAAATTGGTAATAATGTTTTCAAATCATTCATGTTGTATAAAACAAAGGGAGGTCAATGGATCCACCATTAAATGGCCTAAAATGTTGGATAAAACTCACTGCAACCAACAGGTAGTTTGTTTGAAAGTATTGTTGATATCTTCTCAACAATGAGAATTGCATATAAATATATGATAACTATATGTCTATCTGTAGTCTGCATGCTGGAAATACAACCAAGAATGTCAACATACATGAAAGGGCACCACCTACCTTCCAAAGATGGAAGACCATCAAGTTCATATGTGTGTCAGTTTGTATTGTACTGCAGGCTGTGTATCATGAATCGTATTGGTACATGGCGCAGGTGTATCGTTTCACCCCTAGTAAATACACAGTATTATTCCTCTGAGGAAGAAATTTATTTGGAAAGTAAATAATTTTATTTCTTGGAAAATATAATGAGAAAAAATTTTTTTCCCACAGGCCACATCAGCACTGGACACAAAGACAGAGCGGAATATTCAGAGTTCTCTTGCCCGAGTTTGTGAGAACAGAACTACTATTATTGTGGCTCACAGGCTATCCACCATTATACATGCTGACCAGATCATAGTGCTACATGAAGGGGAAATCATAGAAAGTGGAAAGTATGAGTCTGTTTTTATCTCATTTACATTACAGTAGTTCTTATTATGGGAACATATTGACATGGTCTGTTTTTATCTCATTTACACTGTGAAGCTCTTATTATGGGAATATATTGACATGGTCTGTTTTTTGCTAATTTATATTACATTGCTCTTATTATGGGAATATACATATTGACATGGTCTGTTTTTATCTCATTTACATTGCAGTAGCTCTTATTGTGGGAACATACTGACATGGTATGATTTTATTTCGTTTACATTGCAATAGCTCATAAAATGAAAAGATATTGATATGGTCTGTTGCGACCTAATTTACACTGCAGTAGCTCTTGCTATGGGAACACATTGACATGGTCTGTTTTTTTAATCTTATTTACACTGTGTATCTCTTATTGTGGGAACATATTGACATGGTCTGCATTTAGCTCATTTACATTGCAGTGTTACAAGTCTATGATCATAAAATAAGTAACAGAAAAGAGTGAAAGATAACAAACTTTGTAAAATTTAACAAATAATTTATTTCCCTAAAATACAAAGTGAAAATGAGAAAAAAGAACATATGGCATTGCGAATTAAATCCCAAAATAATCCAAGAATTACAGACACAAGTCCTAATAATTTAAAGTCTTGAATAAAACTCAGCACAAGTCCCAAAGAAATCCCAAAACTGAAGGCGATGACATGTCTGTTATAACTTATAGAGTGTTGATGTGTCAAAAGTCTTTTGTTGAATCACAGTAATATAATTCCAGGATTGAATTCAGTATAAATTCCAGTGAATGTCTCTATCCAAGAATTTTATCAGAGTACTTTTGTATTTGCAGAGTGAATAATCACTTGAATTCAGTAATTTGAACAAAAATGATTCCAGCCCAAAATTACTGGTCATGACATATAATATACAACTTAAAACTGTTAGATGTTAAAGCATGAATGACCAAGTCCTCACAGTTAGAATATATATGGTTCTCTACTTGACCTCAGGTCACAATTAGCATTTGCTAAAAAACCCATTACCTAATGGAAAATAACCTTCTAGAATGATCCTGATGTTTACAAAACAATAATCATAACCTGGATTACACTCAGGAAATTCTAAAACTTAGACCCAATTAAAAATATTTACTTCTTCTATTAATAATGATCCTGATATTAAGCCAATACACAGATAGAATAATTTAGCTATGTATTAGTTGTTTGCACAAAATGAAATAAAAAAAAGTCAATCAGGTCAAGCAGACATGAACTCAGTTTTGGACAAGGTCAAGTCCAGCATACAATGTTACATTACAACAGCATGTAATGAAATATAAAATTTTCTTTAACAAACAAATAAACAATTAAAGATATGTAACATCAGTAACTCTTATTATGGAAACAATGACATGGTCTGTTGTTATCTCATTTACACGGTATAGCTCTTATTGTGGGATCATAATGACATGGTCTGTTTTAGCTAATTTCCATTACATTGCTCTTGTTATGGGAACATACTGACACGGTCTGTTTTTGGCTAATTTATATTACATTGCTCTTGTTATGGGAACATATTGACATGGTCTGTTTTTGGCTAATTTGCATTACATTGTTCTTGTTATGGGAACATATTGATATGGTCTGTTTTTAGCTAATTTTGCATTACATTGTTCTTGTTATGGGAACATATTGACATGGTCTGTTTTGGGCTAATTTTGCATTACATTGTTCTTGTTATGGGAACATATTGACATGGTCTGTTTTTAGCTAATTTTGCATTACATTGTTCTTGTTATGGGAACATAACATGGTCTGTTGACATGGTCTGTTGTTAGCTCACTTGGTGTGGGATCCTATATTATCCATAAGTAAGTTCTTTCCTCACTGTTTGGTACAGTGGTACCCCTATTATAAGGCCACCCATTTTACAGCAGAAAAGTGGTTTGTTGAGAGAGGTGGCCTTTCTAGAGGGGGATCACACAGATGTGAGTAATAACTACGTAAAGTATGAATAGTAGATTATAATTATCAAATACTTTCATTTAGAAATCACAAGAATATTATTCAATCAACATGATTAAATTTATGTCAGTATTATTTAAAATAACTATGACTAATCATCAACCGTGGTGAAAACTGCATGTTATTTATGACCATTGACAAGGTGGTGCAAAACCCTGTTGTCAATAAAATCGGGCACAAACATCTGGCTGTAACTATCTCAGTTTGTCAGCTCTATTTTCCCACTGCAGTTGAATGTATATTGATTTTTCATTTTCTCTACCTCCTGTTTAGGAGCATCTTTGCTAGTGAAGAGTTGTCAATCCCCTTCATTCCACACTGACCCTTGGCATTTGTAACAAGCCAAAACAATATCTACTGCTATGCTATCTGACTGGATGCAATAGAAAACTGATCCAATCAGATTGTTCTTTACATTTACCTTAATAGACAGTTTGATTATAATCATAGCGACTGCCATAGATAATGAAATATTTTCCATATCAGTTTCTCTGATCTGTTGAGACACGGGTCCAAACATGTGGACATCATGTAAGTCACCTTATTTAATACCTAATGGGCATAAGTAGGTCTTCCATGGTGTAATCAGCCATTGTTTATTGTCTTTCCTACAAGGACTACCTCTCTTTTGATGTGGTGAACGACTAAGTTTTTTCACATGGTGTACCACAATTTTAAATTAAAATACAAGTGGCACTTTACTAATATAATGAGTGTGCTGAATTATCAAAGACAAATCTTTCAATAGCTATATTGAATATATTACTTTAGTATGGTCAGTGCTTCAAATTAAGCTCTGAACTTAATGCTTTCTTGAAAGGCAAAGACAGAATTTTCACCTCAGTCAAATGAGTATGCACATCAAAATACCAGGATGTAAAATCTGTCCTATGACAAGCACACTCATTGGTCAATTGATATAGCCTGCTATGGCAGTAACTCTTTCTTCTGATGTAGGACATTTGTTTAAAACAATGTTTTGGCTATGCCAAGGGTTTTTCCATGGAATTACATCCCATCGTTTTATCGTTTGTATGTGCAGCTTTCAGAAATTGTATTTTGATATGCCCCTGTAACATCATACATATTATGATATGGGGTTGTCCGTTGTGTATCTATTCATCATTAGCATTTGCTTGTATGACTCATACATTGCAGGATTTAGAAATTTATATGAAACTTTCCTTTGACTAGATGGCAAAAGATAATTTCAGGATACTTTGCCCATGTATACTTCATGACTAACATGTCACATTGCAGCCATGGTTCCTTCCGACAAGGTTATTTTCCATCTGTCCATACCATTCACTGTAAGCGTTATTGTTAAACAACTCTGTGAATTTAAAAACAAATATGGTTTGCACATTTTATATTAGAAAACTCTTCATCAGAGTTTTACCTTTCATTCATTTAAATGAACTTTATATCCATCTTTCATTATACCTTTGCCCATACAAATTTGTTATTGCTAAATAGCTTTTAAAGTAATTTTTATGAATTGAAAAAAATTTAATACGAGTCTTTCCAGAACATTTCTTTCAGCTTCTATCAAATTTTTCACTGACATATTGGCTGTCGCATGATGGAGAAGATTGAATTTGCATTTCAAATAAAATTCTTAAAATGTATGACATCTCTGGCACATATATGAAGTCTAACACATTTTAACATTGCAGTTTTAAAAGAGTTTTTCATAGCTACCATATTACACACACACACACACACACACACACAACCTGCAACTTTGTCAAGTTGGGACACAGATTCTGAAATGAGTAATATTACCAATGAAATGCAAACATAATGCAAATTGAATGCAAATGAAATGCAGAATGAATGCAAATGGAATGCAGATTGAATGCAAATGAAATGCAGATTGAATGCAAATGGAATGCAGAATGAATGCAAATGGACTGCAGAATGAATGCAAATGGAATGCAGAATGAATGCAAATAAAATGCAGAATGAATGCAAATGGAATGCAGAATGAATGCAAATGAAATGCAGAATGAATGCAAATGGAATGCAAATGAAATGCAGATTGAATGCAGATGGAATGCAGAATGAATGCAAATGGAATGCAGAATGAAATACAAAATGAATGCAAATGGAATGCAGATTGAATGCAAATGGAATGCAGAATGAATGCAAATAAAATATAGAATGAATGCAAATGAAATGCAGAATGAATGCAAATGGAGGAATGCAGATTGAATGCAAATGGAATGCAGAATGAATGCAGATGGAGGAATGCAGATTGAATGCAAATGGAATGCAGAATGAATGCAAATGGAGAAATGCAGAATGAATGCAAATGGAGGAATGCAGATTGAATGCAAATGGAATGCAGATTGAATGCAAATGGAGGAATGCAGATTGAATGCAAATGGAGGAATGCAGGATGAATGCAAATGGAATGCAGAATGAATGCAGATGGAGGAATGCAGATTGAATGCAAATGGAGGAATGCAGATTGAATGCAAATGGAGGAATGCAGATTGAATGCAAATGAAATGCAGAATGAATGCAAATGGAGGAATGCAGATTGAATGCAAATGGAATGCAGGATGGATGCCAATGGATCTGAGAATGAACACAAACCAAATGCAGAAATGATGAATATATCTGTAAGAAAAGAATGCAAAATGCATATTGCAAAACCATGAATGATAAAGAAAAATGGAACAAAACATTAATGCATTTTGTGAATGGATTTAAACATTATGGAAACTACCACTAAATTTCAATAGTCAAAAGCCCTTTCACATGATAATCTGGGGTCAGATTCTTTAAGCTGACATATGTCTTTTCACATTGTTCACACATTTCTTGAAATAGCCTTGAATTTGATGCCTGGTCCTGAAAAACTGAAAATCAGAGAAAGTGGAAAATTTCTTAAATTTACATTTACGACCCTTATAAAGCCTTTGAAATTTGGTAATATCTGATGTCCATGTATTGCTGTTAAGTGTTTAATTGTTACCAATTTATTCTTTGGGGTTTCATGGGGAAAACAGTGGTAACAATCATTCTAATCCTTCATTTTGTCACACATTGCATTTATAGTACCTTTGTTATTATTCCTTTTCATATTTCTAGACTGTGATATGTTTTTACTCAAACTTCCCAAAACATAGTTTAGGTGTTACTGTTGGTAAACCAGTCTTTGCAAATGGCTGATAAAGCATGGTGAAGGTTGACTTCATCATCTGCTTTAATGCTGAGGAAATCTTAAGTTCATTCACAATGGATCACAGATCCCAAATACTCATGGATTAGACTTCAAAGAGGATAAATCAGATGCAGTGTGTGCTAGTGCAAAAGTAATAAATTTGGAAAAATGGGAAAGTATGCCCTTTCCTCACATATGAAAAGTAATAAACACCAACCATTAGCAACCACTTTTTAATTCTTTGAATTGTTTTTGATAACTTCTTTTTTGAAGACAGATTTCTTAGAAAAATGATACAGTTAACTGTTAAGCTACAAATTCCCCTCCCCTGCTGAAGTAGCTGCTGGGTTAAAACCCATAAATGGACCAGATCTCCGTTCCAAGTAATTACAGTTAAAGTTGACATACTTAGTAAGAAGACGTCAGAGGGAAACCAGCATTTTTCAATGACCTAAACTGTCCTAAAGAAAAGGTACAGAAACTGAATAATTTAGAGAAAGAATTTGAATGATATGGTAGAATCACCGACGAAGTAAAATGTAGAGATTGGACGTAGTTAGGAAAGTAAAATATAGAGATTGGACATAGTTTGAAAGAAAGAATACAATGATTGGACTATGAACATATGCAACTGAAAAGCTACTAAAGGCAGTAACATTTGTTGACAGTGCCATTATTGCATACAATTTATATAATTTTTTTTGTTTTTAAATATTTCAAGACTTCAATTTTTCACACTGTTTTACATATAGAAGATGGACTAACAGTAATATGGTAAGAGAAATTTCAGAATTCATCTTTTAAGTGAGTAAGTTAATTTAAACAATCCCTTGGAAAAATTATAACAGACCCATGAAAAGTCATTAAATTTGGTCCTGAGATTTTTGTATGAACCATGCTTTTACCTTTTACATGCTGTGATGTTGCTCTTGCTGAGTCTGATATAATGAAAAACACTGTTATCTGATGACTGGTGGTTGTGTCTGTGCAATCTCTGACAAATAAAATATATGCAGAGAAATATGCAAATTTAATTTTACCTTTATTGCAGTTGCAGTTATATTTAATTTCTTTTAAATTCAATGCTGTCTTACATTTTCTAATTTCTTTGAAGCACACCTTTTGTAAGACAAGACACAAAAGCTATAGTTCTCTCTTAAACACTCTCCAAACCAGAAAACATGACTTTGGTAAATGCATTTTAATTTTAATACAAAGGAGCACAAATGAAAGAAAATAACGAATAAAAATGAGAGATGCAAAGTAAGAATGCATTTCTGTGACTATATTCAAATATGACAAGATGATAGAGGGCCTGCAGATATGAATGGAATGCAGATGGAATGGAAACATAATGCAAATGGAATGGAAACATAATGCAAATGGAATGGAAACATAATGCAGATGGAATGGAAATACAATGCAAATGGAATGGAAACATAATGCAAATGGAATGGAAATATAATGCAGATGGAATGAAAATAGAATGCAAGTGAATGCAGATTTTGTAAAATTACCCCTTTCAGGATCTGTATTATGTACTGCATGCACTACTGTAATGAATTTTTCATGCATCCATTTTTAATTTTACATTCCACAGACATGAAGAGTTGTTGGAAAAGGGAGGTGCCTATGCAGAAATGTGGTTACAGCAGCAAAAGAAACAGGATGAAGGTCCAAGTG
The DNA here is from genome assembly GCA_016617855.1 of Megalonaias nervosa. Lineage (NCBI taxonomy): Eukaryota > Metazoa > Mollusca > Bivalvia > Unionida > Unionidae > Megalonaias > Megalonaias nervosa. The sequence goes on along the minus strand of JAECUM010013191.1, from coordinate 24,384 downwards.
ATCTTGAGTCATCAGAGGAAACAGACAAACTCTAAACTGCATTTACAAAATTACTGAAAAGTTCCTGCTTGAGTTTATAAGAATATTGATTTGTTTTGCAGTATTAGAATGTATTGATTCAGTGAATGTTTTAAGTTTTGAAGCCTATTTTAATAGGAATTATTTACACAAGTAGAGTAAAAAATTTTGCAGGATAGAAAGCTGATTGAACTTCGAGGGAATTTAATACAAATTGTCAGAAAAATGGCATACTGCAGGGTAGTACTTTGGCACTTGTACTCTTAGGACAAAGTGAGCTTACAGTGTGGCCCTGCATACATCATACATCTGTCAAGAATGTCTGTTTTCAATTTTTCCTGTGTGTGTTTGTGCTGTTTTTATTTTTAACATAGCTTTAACAATTTTAGTCATATCTTTATGATGTCTGCAGTGTGGCAGTTTATAGTGATTTCTAGCATTGAGGCATTATGACGCAGACATGAAGCATCATGTCCCACCCAGTCACATTATCATGACACCAGGCCAACTAGTCCTAACACTAACCTCTTCATGCTGAGCGCCTAGCGAGGCAGCTGCTAGTACCATTTTTGTAAGTTTTTGGTATGACTCAGCTGGGGTTCAAAACCATGACCTCCCACATCAAACTTAGCAAGAAGTGTTTGGGTGGAAAGTTCTTTCAGGTTTGTTCAAATAGTTCCAATCTGCTATCAAATATGGTCAACATTACTAAAAATTTAAAAACCTTTAAACCTGTAACAAACCTGTCAGTGAAATTTGACCTATGTGTGTGTGTGTGTGTGTGATTTGGATTTTTAATGTAGCTTTAAAAAATTTTCAATCATATCACTGTGATGTTTGCAACATGGCAGTTTATAGTGATGTTTAGCACTGGGGCATCATGCTGTAGACATGTAGCATCATGTCCCATCCAGTCACATTATCCTGACATCAGGCCAACCAGTCCTAACACTAGCGTCTTAATGCTGAGCGCCAAGCAAGGCAGCTGTTAGTATCATTTTTTTAAAAATCTTTGGTATGACTCTGCCATGATTCAAACCCACAACCTCCCACATCTGAGGCAGATGCTCTAACCACTTAGGTTACCAAAGCAGTCCAAAATTTGACCAAATGTGACCAAAAGAATATTGGCATGAAGGACTTTCAGGTTTTTGCAAATGATACTAATCCACTGTCAAATATGGCCACTGTTAGTACAAGTACAGAAACCTTGGAACAAGTTTTCAGATACCACTCATAATTTGACAGAATACATCCAGGCATGAAGGCCTTTCAGTTTTGTAGAAATGATGACACTGTGCCATCAGATATGGAAGATGTTTTGTTATTTAAAAAGGAAAAACCTTTAAAAATGCTTCTCTAAAACTGCTAAATAAAATTGGAACAAATTTGACAGAAAGCATGCTGACATGAAGAGCTTCCAAGTTCTTACAAATTACGTCTATGTTAGACTTCCCAAAGTTGCTGGATTTGCTGGACATATCTAGTAGATCAAATGTTTTGACTGGCACATACTCTGATTAACTGGAATGGCACATATTCTGATGAACAGGACTGGCACACACTCTGGTGAACTGGACTGGCACATACTATGAGCAATCAGATGTTGGTTATATGGTAATTCTCAAATACCATTATAGCAGCTGCTCTTTGATTTAGTGTCCATTACAATGCCAAGTAAACACCATAACAAAGTAAAATTCAAAGGTCATTAGGTCTAGTTTATGGCTTGTTTCTTTGTTGGAAAATCAATAAGGTGTTGTGGATTGTGGATTGTTTCTTTGTTGGAAAATCAGTGAGGTGTTGTGGATTGTGGATTGTTTCTTTGTTGGAAAATCAGTAAGGTGTTGCCAAATAAGCTTAATTCAGAGGTGACTAGGTCTAGTTTACACATTGTTTCTTCCATTGGACAATCAGTAGTGTTGCTAACTAAGCTTGTTTGTCATTATGATTTCCAAATTGTTTAAGCACTCTTTAGGGGCCCCGGGTGGCCGAGTGGTCTAAAGCACTCACCGTTACAGATCACTGCCATCTAACCTCTGTCTGCGTGGGTTCGAGTCTCGGGCTCGGCCAATGTGGGTATGTGAAAAAGCTTGCCAGTAGCTTCTCGTGGGTTGGTTGTTCTTTCCGGGGTTTTCCCGGGCTCTTCCTCCACCATTAATACTGGCTGCCATGTATAGCCTATCTTGTGCTGAAAAATGGCGTTAAACCCTATAACAACAACAACAACAATAAGCTTTCTTTAGCCACAAAACAAAAAAGTGAGGTGTGAAAACTTATCTCCTGGACTTGTCTTTACTATAGATATTACATCAGTTCCTCACACCATATGGTTTGTCTTGCAGTGTGCCAGCACATGATACATTTAGAACAAAATATGTGAAGCCTAGGACCAAATTAAGGGGAAACAATTCTAGAAAAACACAACTTACTTGGGGACTTGACAGCTTCACCATCCAGCTTTACTGGAAATGCTAGTTAATTAGGTCTTAAGTTTTTCTGACTTAGTAAGTTGTCAAATAATAATTAATTTGTAAAGTGTAATAAAATACTGTTATTGCAATGTTACTAAAAACTAGAAAAGCCCTACTTATTTTAAAAGCTGATCAACAGAATGAGACCAAAGGACTTTATTGAATTAAGGCCATTTTCTGTCCCTCTTGAATTTTCTTGATACCATATATAGTCACTTATAAGACAACTCTTACTTCAAACTGCAAAGACCAACACCACCATCACATAGTGCACTGGCAAATCTGGGTTAACCAGTATGCTGTTTGTTAGTAGTAATCAGAAGAACAAACAACAAATTCAGATCTGCCAAGTGCCTTGTGCCTTGACAGAAGATCTGTGTTGTTTGCAGTTTGACGTGAATTATAAGCCAGTACATACAGAATGTGTATTTATCTGAATGAGTTGGTGTTATTTTATTTCTGACATAAATTGTGTGATCACATTCTGGCTGCATGGAATTAGCTTGTTCAAAAGAGACAAGACAATTAAGTTGTCCAACCTTTCCATGTATATGTTTTTCTTATTGATGGGTCTATCCATTACAGGTTAAACAAAAGGATGCAGGCTTTTTCTTGGAGCGAATATTGATTATGCTCAACATGGTGCATTGCAAACATGAAGCTGTCATTAAGCATTAAAAATAAACAGTTTAAATTTATTTTTAAAAAATACTAATAATGGGGGAATCGACATGTGTTCTCATGAGTGGCAGGCAGCCATCTTACCACTGGAGCTCATATCCCTATGGAGCTTATTGTCTCATTGAAAGTTGCACATAGTGTGTTTGCAGTGTAACTTGGCATTGAGGTTGTATTTACTTCTAAAATTAATAATATTGTGATGATATAACAAAAGGTTGACTCAATACAACTTTTTAAAAATATACATGGAGTTTATCCTTACTCTTGAGATACCTTTTAAAAAATGTTCAGAAATCATGAATATCCCTTTGGATACTGATGGCAGATTTTAGCATAAAACATTTTAATCTTTTATTATAATGTGGAAACTAATAAGGTATCTACTCATCTTTCTTTTAATTATAGGCTTACTTTCTGTAATAGCAAAGTGCAGGTTTGTTCAGCAAGAAAATACAACTTTAAAGAATGTTGCAGTCTCTTTCAAATCTGTGATGGTTTCCCTCCAAAATGATCAAGCCACACACATGCATGGAATAAAAAAGGAAAGAATAAGAGAAAGGTGAATGAAATTGTTGAAACAAATGTGAATGAACAATATACATGAGAGTTCAAGTGCTCGACAGAAAAATTGAATATGGGACATTTTGCACCTGCCATCTTAATATTCATTTACAAAAAAATGCATTTCTTTTCTTTATCACTCTTCAATAAAGAGGTGATTAAAGTCAGATCCTTTGGAGGGTCAGGCAAGACTTTAAAGCAGTGAACAAGCATGAGCAAAGCTGCAGATTTTATCACTCTAATTTTAAATGCTACTGAAAGACTGGCCAGTTCTAAGTTTCCTTATTGCTTTTACTGTGCCTGTGTAATTTATCTTGCTCCAAGACTGAACATAATTCCAAGAAAAAGTTTAAAAAGGCCTCATGATTCCAGATAATACACTTTGGTGTTGCTAACTCTATGCCACAGCCGTTTTTGAGCCAATCCATGTTACATATGATTTTTCAAAATCCGATTTTAGTCCAGAACATCATTATGTGTCATTATCTTGTAGGATAAGGGTAGAGTCAGCTGTGGACTGACTTGTGTAAAGAAATGTGTAATCATCAAGTAGTATAAGGGTAGAATTATCTGTGTACTGATTTGTGTAAAGAGATGTGTCATCATCAAGTAGGATAAGGGTAAAATCATCTGTGTACTAACTTGCATAAAGAAATGTGTCATTATCTTGTAGAATGAGGGTAGAATCATCAGTGTATTGGCTTGTGTAAAGAGATGTGTCATTATTAAGTATTATAATGGTAGAATCATCCGTGTACTGACTTGTGTAAAGAGATGTGTAATCATCAATAGGATAAGGTTAGAATCATCTGTGTACTGACTTGTGTAAAGAGATGTGTCATTATCTTGTAGAATGAGGGTAGAATCATCTGTGTATTGACTTATGTAAAGAGATGTGTCATTATTAAGTATGATAATGGTAGAATCATCCATGTACTGACTTGTGTAAAGAGATGTATCATCATCAAGTAGGATACAGGTAGAATCATCCATGTGCTGACTTGTGTAAAGAGATGTGTCATCATCAAGTAGGATACAGGTAGAATCATCTGTGTACTGACTTGTGTAAAGAGATATGTCATTATCTTGTAGAATGAGGGTAGGATCATCAGTGTACTGACTTATGTAAAGAGATGTGTCATTATCTTGTAGAATAAGAGTAGAATCATCCATGTATTGACTTGTGTAAAGAGATGTGTCATTATTAAGTATGGTAATGGTAGAATCATCTGTGTACTGACTTGTGTAAAGAGATGTGTCATTATCTTGTAGAATGAGGGTAGAATCATCTGTGTATTGACTTATGTAAAGAGATGTGTCATTATTAAGTATGATAATGGTGTAATCATCAATAGGATAAGGTTAGAATCATCTGTGTACTGACTTGTGTAAAGAGATGTGTTATTATCTTGTAGAATAAGGGTAGAATCATCAGTGTACTGACTTGTGTAAAGAGATGTGTCATTATTAAGTATGATAATGGTGTAATCATCAATAGGATAAGGTTAGAATCATCTGTGTACTGACTTGTGTAAAGAAATGATGCATTATTTTAAAGGATAAGGGTAGAATCATCTGTGTATTGACTTGTGTAAAGAAATGATGCATTATTTTGAAGGATAAGGGTAGAATCATCTGTGTATTGACTTGTGTAAAGAAATGATGCATTATTTTGAAGGATAAGGGTAGAATCGTCTGTGTACTGACTTGTGTAAAGAGATGTGTCATCATGAAATATGATAAGGTAGATTTATATGTATACTGAATTATTCAGAGTTATTGGAATAAATTTCATTTGGATGTGGGTTATTCTTGTTGGCAGCAATTAACAATTCTACAGCTACAATAAGTATGGCCAGAGGTGATCACCCTGTCTGATTCTCCACTCCATGGGGAAAACTTGTGAACAGTATTTAGCACTCAAGTGGATATATCATAATATAACTATTCAAGAATAGATGGACAAATCCAAAAGAAATAAAATATCATTCATTAGAATCAAAAGCTTTTTCAAGGTCAGGTAGGAGTAACATTGCTTGAATAATTTCCTTTTCAGTATTTTTAATCAAATGAAACATGTACAGTCTCAGGTATATCTACCTTATTGAGTTTCACTGATTGTATTTGGTAATAGTTTTTAAATTCTGTTTACTGTAGCTGAAGCTGCAATTTTTAGATCCACATTCAGAAGAGATATTGGTCTCCATATTTTCATACTGATTTTTTATTTTCCGTTGTTGGAAAACAGGTAATGACCAGTTCATTTTGTGTAAAAGAAAACAATAATTTTTATAGTTTTACAACTCTGTGGTCTTAAACTAAGTAACAGAAAAAAGTGAAAACCAACAAGTTTTTGTAAAATTCAACAAATAATTTATTTCGCTAGAATACAAAGTGAAAATTTAAAAAGAACTTACAGTATTGTGAATTAAATCCTAAACAGTCCTAAAAGTTCTATCACAAGTCCAAGTGTATGAAGTTCCAATTGAATTCCAGTGGTATTCCAAATAAATTCCAATATTGAATATATTGATGTGCCTTTAGTCTGGAATATGCTAATGTGCCAGTGCCTGGATTGTGATGATATGCTAAGTCTTTTGATGCGACACAATATTATAATCCAAAATTGTTGTCTGAATTCACTGTTGTTTCAAATTAATGTTTCAGTCAATAATATTATTGATGAGGACTTTGTATTTCCAGTGAATAATAATTTGAATTATTAATTCCACCCAAACGAAAAACTGAACACAACAATAAGATTGATGTTGCTTCAAGATGTTGAGGCAAGAATGAATATTTTTTAGATAAACAAAAACAAAATTATATACCCCTCTACTTCATCTAGGTCACAATTACCCTTTTCTGGAAATACTCTGTCACTTAATGGAATTTCCATTCTAAAAGGTTCTGAGATCAGAATCAAGACTATCTTTTAACTCAAATTCAGATAAACATGTTTACATTTATAATGATATGAATATTTAATCCACAATCAAAGAAAATATTTAGCTATGTATTCTGTTTGCAAAATAAATGTCCCTGGTCAGGTACAGATGAGCTTGATTTGGGACAAGGTCAAGTACAAATACAAATGTATATAACATATAATCATTAAGGAAAACCAACAAATAATACAAATTAAATATGCATAATTCATGGTATAAAAGGCCCAAGCTCTGAATTGTGTAGTCAGACCCTCTAAACCAGGGGATTTCCCATTTTAATAATCAGTGGCAACAGCCATTCTGGTATTGTAAGTGATCCTTAAAGTTAGGTCTCTATTATTCAGTAGATAACTTATTTATAAATTGATTAGAGAGTTGAAGAAAATATTTCTGTGATTATCATCAACAAAAGATTTTTAGATAAATACCAATTTTTCAAGAGACTCTTGTTCTTGAAGGATGTTCAAAAATATGTTATTTATAACTTGTTATCAGGAATTAGGTATCATTTTTCTGTAAAGTCTCATTTCTCCGAGTTAAATAAAACTTTTTTGCTTTTTCCATCCTCTGCTTTCAATGTTGCTTTTGCTGTAAGTATAATACATCTTATTTTTTCTTTTTTAATTACTTTTGTTTCTAAATAGTGATTTCATAATATTTATCTTCATACTGACCACCATCATACAAGTCTTGAAATTTTTCCTCTATTTCACTTTCACGTTGATTTCTCTGTTTCATCATGAAAAATGAATATATTTTCCCCACATATTAGTTTGAGAGTTTCCCAGAATAGCTGACTATCAGTAGAAAAATGTAAGGCATCTAAATTCTTATATTTATCCAGCTGATATTGATGATGATTATTTTAAAAGCCTATTTAGAGAAAAAATTAGCATACTGTTTGATATATATATATATATATATATATATATATATATATATATATATATATATATATAGTGCCTGCTATTATTGCATGTGCTATATCTTTTCCTGGCACTTTTTCCCAGTCCAAGAACATTATTCCCTCCCTCAGTTTGAAGTTTAGAATAAAAAACATGGTCTTGTAACAGTCGGAAATCTTCCTTCTTTTCCATGAACTTTGTGCATTATGCACGTGTTTCTTTGGTGCTGAACAATTCTTTATTGTAAGTGTCTTCTGGCTTTTCATGTGAGAGAGAATCGCCAATCCCTTCTCCAGGGGGAGAGGTCATCAGGGCTAAGCCTTTCATGAGCAGAGCAGGAAGACATCTGGTCAAGAAGACACCTTCTCCAAGGAGGGAGGTGAGACAAAATAGTCTTCTCTTACCTTGGGAACAAAAACAGGACAGGGAACTGTCAAATTTTTGACATGCAGACGAGTTCCTGGGAGATCTGTCACACATGGTCCTTCTCATCAGTTTGGTTTGTCTTGTTTGCCTCATCCACCAGGTCAGGCGATGGAAGAGGTATAAATTTAGATTTTGATAAGGCTATGAATGAGGTTTATTGCCTACTTAAACTCTGTCCCATGCCTTCGGGATCTTCAGGCCATAAAGGGCCAGACAGCAGAAGGACTGGTCTGTGGTCTGTCCACACTTCTACGCTTCTGTCCCTGCCGCAGCCAATAGCTGCAGGATTCATTTGCCCACTTGGCCTCTAAAGCACCCCATCACTTTTAATTCTGTGGTGATTTTGGTAGGGATATGGACCCGTTTCACCACCAAGACTCTTGAAGCATTAAGAATCTTTGTATCCAGCTGCATTGCAGAAACTGATAGAGGCTTTGGTCAGGACATACGGCACTCTCTGCAGAGCTTCATATCAGGAGGGACACTGTTTTTCGGACTAAAACCTACAGTGGCCTCTCAGGATTTAAGAGATCAGCACAACCAGGCCTGGTTACACCAATGAAGAAACGCCCTCAATCAAAATCCGTCCCAGTTTAAAACCCTTTTCTGACATTCTTTGTTACAATGAAGTGTTAGGAAGAGCCAAGGGAGAATGCATACTGCCCCTTCCATAAGGAGAGAGGCAGTCTCCTCAAGGAAGTCACAGGCTGTCCTGAGCGATTTGTCAGTTGGGAGACGGTGACTCGACTAGGCCTAATCCCCAATCAGGAGAAATCCGATCTTATCCCTTCACAGAACTTGTTTTACTTGAGGATTATTTTTCTCACCTGTCAAGGAACAGTACTTGTCCCTCCCGATACAGATACTTGTCGTTTTGGCAAGACTGTACTAGAAAGAATTGTTATCCGCTCGTCTTTCTCGGTTTCTCATGGAGACTGAACGTGGCAGAGGACTTAATTTCCCTATGAAGGCTTCCCATACGACCCCTCCAGTTCTTGCTTTTCGCAATTAAAAACATGGCAAGGACCTTCTTTCCACTAGAAGGCCCCTTAGAATAAATTAGAGATGGTGGAAAAGCAGAGCTGGAGTTCCAATTCACCTACCAGAACCTCACTACTTCCCTAACACCAGCGCCCAAGGTTCAGACTGGGAGTTCACTAGTGCCAGTCAGAGCAGTCCCGGAGGGCCGATGGTCTAGCAAAGAGGCTTCCCCTTCAGATCAACAACCTAGAAATGCGGGCAATACTTGTAGCACTTAATGGGTGAGTCAACTGCATAAAGCATCACTGCGTCATGGTCACTACCGACAACATTACGGCCGTTGCGTACCTTAGACGCAAAGTGTGTACTCAAGCTCTTCTCTCTGCTTGGAAGTTTGGAACTTCCTCCATTGGAATCTTTGGAAGAGATTAAATTCAGAGTCCGCCACATTCCAGGCAAGAGGGATGTTCTCGCGGACAGCTTGTGTAGACAAAGGAGACCAATCCTCGCGTAACGGTCTCTACTTTCCTCTAAATCAGTAGGCAGCAGAGACACATTTTTATCAGTTGGGACGGCCAATATTAGACATCTTCACAACGAGCTATTCAGCAAGCTTCCTCTTATGTCTCTTCAGTAGCCGACTATAGGCCATCGGTGGTGGACACCTTTAGTCTGAGGTGGGATCGCCTGCACGCCTACATATTCCAACCTTTCAGAATAATCCCTCAGGTTCCACATAAAGCCACAATGTTCCAGTGACAGTTATCCTGACAAGTCCTCTGTGGCTCCAGAGATCTTGGTTAAAATATCTCATCGATGATCCCAGAGAATTACCCTAAACAGAACTCCCCAAGTCCTCCAACTTTACCCGTAGTTCGTATCAAACGATCTATCTGCGAAGACCAGTTTTTGGAAAAGTTTGCCAGATACATCAGTCAGAATAAAAGGCAATCGACTGCCAAGGTTTACTAAGCCGAATGGAAAACTTTTCTGTAATTGTTGCAGTAGATGTGTTGATTCTTTCTGTCCCCCTTTAACTGCAATTGCAGATTTTTTTCCTCTTCGAAGAAAACTATTGCTGGGTATCTACGACTAAGGGTAATAGAGCAGCCTTCTTAAACATTATTAAGTTCACTGCGGGTTCTACTATATGATTGCACCAACATCTTTGAAACTAATCAGATATTTTGAGCTCCCAAGACCAGCCTCGTTCGTTAATGCAGAAGTGGAAGATCAATTGGTTTGTTTTTTGGTTTTTTTTGGGGGGGGGGGTTTGAGCTATCTAAACCTTCTATGAACCTTAGAGTGAAGCGTCCTTCAAGACTCTGACCTTAAAAGTCGTCTTCTGCTTATCATCGGCAAGGAGAAGGAGTGACATTCTTGCTTTGTCATTGGAAAAGGGTTGTTTACGTTTTAATGGCAACTACGATTCGGTTTCTCTTCTGTGCCAACCGGGGTTTCTGGTGAAGAATTAGATACATTAAATAGCTCCTGTTCCTATTGAAATCTCCAGTCTCAGTCGCATCTATGTTGCAGATCATCATGATAGACTCATTTGCCCAGTAAAAACTTTACGATTCTATCCAGCTAAATGTCGAAGAAAGGGAACCGGTTGTGACCGTCTTTTTTCTATCTTCGAAAGATACTTACGATATTTCGCTAGCTATCATTTCGTGGTGGATTATTCGGACTATTAAAAGAGCATATGCAAATAACTACATATTTTACTCAACAAGACTTCCTTAATTGGTATTTATTTCATATATTGTTGCCACCAGTATTATTATATCAGTGTTTTCACTGATCGACATTTTGTCGCATAACGTGTTATTTAGCTGAAAAACAAATCATTGAAATTTTACAAAATATATGATTTCTTTTTCAATTTTGGTAATGTCATAAGGACGACTCCGAATTTCCACTTACTGACCGCCATATTGGATGACAATATGAGAGATATATGGAATTTTAGTTGATCAGTTTCCTTAACGGTGTATTTTATGTTCTGCAAGTAGAAGCCCGTATTTTGGCCTTCTCGATAAGAAAAAAATATGGGATCCATACTTGCTTCCTCGAGCTGGAGTTATCCTAGCGTGCTAAAACTAAGGAGCAGTATAATTACCATAGTTGATCAACACAATTATGTATTTCGTTTTTAAATATTTATTTGTTTCTCGGAATGTTCAAAGTATATTAGTGCTGTAATATAAATAAACACGGTTGGAAAATGTAGTTCATTTTCTTTAGACGTATTAGTTCTTCGACTCCAGGCAACAGCAACAAAATGACAACATACTGTTACGACTCTGTGGTCTTAAACTAAGTAACAGAAAAGAGCGAAGACCAAAATGTTTTTGTAAAATTCAACAAATCATTTATTTTCCTAAAATACAAAGCCAAAATTTAAAAAGAATTTACACTATTGTGAACTAATTCCCAAATGGTCCTAAAAGTTATATCAAAAGTTCAAATGTATGAATTCCAGTGATATTCCAAATAAATTCCGATTTTGAATGAGTTGATGTGTCAATATTCTCTAAAGTGCTAATATGCCGATGGCCTGGAGCGTTGTGATGTGCTAGCAGTCTTTTGATGTATCACAGTAATATAATCCAAAATGTCCTCGTCTAATTTCACTATAATTCCAGATTAACATTCGAGTCCAAGAATATTATTGAGCACTTTGTAATTCCGGTCAATAATAATTTGAACAAATAAATCCAAACAAATTTAAAAACTTGACACCAAAATAAGACTGATTCTGCTACAGATAAATGAGTATTTTTTTCAAGTAATATATAAAGCTAAGACACAATAATAGAGTCAGGATGTAGATCAATCTCTTCCATTAAACATTCAAAGTTGTCAACAAGTTTAGGAATTTCCAAGTGAAAAACCTAAAGTCCTAGACTCAGATTCAAGTAAATATGTTTACTATTAATAATAATCTGAATATTTAATCTACAATCTTAGAGAAATATTAGCTGTGTATTATGTTGTTTACAAAATAAATGTCGCTGGTCAGGTACATCATTTAACTTGATTTTGGACAATGTCAAGTACAAAATACAGATATACATAACATATAATCATTAAGAAAAATCATCAAGCAATGCAAATTAACTATACATACAAATATGTTTACCCATAATATCTATACAATTTGTCAAAATGTATTCTTGGTGGAAATTTGTACTCGTATCTAATATCAAGTTTGAAGCTACTGGACAAATTATATATTTTGCAATTTCCAATGTCACAGGCCATGTTCAACAGTTGTTTCTTGTATGAAAATAGAAATATATCAATAACAACGGATGTAAAACAGTTTCATTTATATATTGAATGACACATTTACAGAAATTGTCCTGAAATTTATCAAAATGTAGTTTTCATTTTAAAGAAATGTAATTGATTTATGCGAAGATTTTGTTTAACATGGCTCAGGAATAGATGATCAATATAAATTTATTAGGGCTCATTTAAATATTTAAATAGAAATAGGTTACCAGAAAATAGGTTCAAAAATATTTCAACTACATATTAGCTTGTCTCCTAACTCTATAGGTTGGCCTAGTGACGGAAATTTATGGAAATCATAACATAAATTTAACAGAATAGCGCAGAAAGCTCTTACTCTAGTTGTAGCAAGAGTTCAGCATGACAAACAGTGAATGTTTGAGATATAGCTGACATAGAAATGGCAGTATTTTGTAATGTAAGAGAATAAAATGGCAATTTTAGTAAGGTAAATAAAGATTTTGAAAGAGAAAGTAATAACTTATAATGATGCAGAAAGAGAAAATCATGAAGGTAAACATCTGAACATTATTTTTTCCATAAGAAGAAAAATAATTAGGAGGATATGTAAATGCTATTGATGTAGTAAGTTAAAAACTAATGTCAACGAAATTTGATGTTAATATGTGCAACAGACAGGAATTTAAAAGCTGTAGCTAAAATATAAAAAAATAATGCAATCTTATGAACGCAAGACGAGCACAACTAGTTGGCATTTCGTTGATTTGGAAAAAAACTTTAGTGAGAATATTTGTAACATTGACTCAAAACGCTGAAAAAATTTACCTTTTGGTAAATGGTTAAAACAACCTCTTCTCAAAATGCGCGTCTTCATATTTCGAATTTTCTGTGTTATAATATTTAATGAATGGCATGAAAAATGGTCATTTTCTTTATGGAATGTCTTTATCTTTTTCAAATCCATTTCTTTTCTTTTTCTTTTTAAAACAAAACAGAAGTCAATTAATTTCGTAATATTATTTAATCGAATTGACCAAAGTTGGTTAAAATGTAAGAGTCTTTGTTCCATTTAATTAATTATATATTTTTTTTTTAAAAACTGCAATAGGCCAGTCTAGGACTTGGTGCTTAAAACATGCTAAATCCTTTAGTTTTTCAGTAGCTGAGAAAAATAATGGAATTTGTACCACTAGTTCTGCACTTAATCGCAACTTTTGAATGACCTCGGAGGTGGGTACTATTAAAATCACGAATGTCCATTCCTAAATGCGACTATACTAAGTCTTGAGGGATACAATTATAAAAGATGATGACCTCTTTCAATTCCCCGTGGACTTTGAGGTCATGTCCACAACGGATATAAGTTAGGCTGCACTCCTAACTGTTTTGCCGATTCAGATAAATCTAAACCCAGTAATAATGCAATGTGACATACTCAGACACCAGACATTCCAACATTCATTTATCATACACCATCGATGCACAATTTTTCGACAGGCTCATCATCATCGAAACAAAAGAAAGCCTAAAACATTGATCAGAAATCGATAAAACTAATTAAAAACTATTTGTATAACCAAACACAACGCGCTTAGTGGGGATTCACTTATATTAACCATTACAATACATCCGAGTCGTATTTGTGGTTTGAGCTAATCTGCATAAATTTTATGACGCTTTAAATAGATGAACTCAAGGGAAGGAACTAAATGTATTTAAAGTGTTTACGTCATTTATACAAGTTTGTTTTGATTTCAAAGTGAGCTGCAGTGATTATCTGAATTCTGTGAATTAATAGGCGATTTCTCTTTCATCTTTGGGCTCGAGACTTCATTGCAAATTAGTAATTTTTAATTTCACTGCAAGTTTCTTTTGGTAATAAGTTAAGAACTTTATTTAGAACTTGAGACCTGTTTTGCTTTGGTTTCGTATGCTTTGATATCGAAATGAATTTATTAATCGTCTGAATTACTGAAGTAATACTTGACTTTTGTGTGACTCCATAGCTAATTATTTTCAATATATCTTAGTAAATGTTAAGTTCTGTATTGTTTTAAAATCTATATCTCTGTCTTGGATGCTTAGATTTAAATATTTAAGTGATTTTCATGGGATGGTTTTTGGATTACTGATTAATGGGTGACTTGTTTGTGACTTGGGGTCAACAGAACATAGTAATCAATAATCTCTTCCATTTTGAAAATATCGTATTTCTGACTGTTCTAAAACATATACATGTATTTTAAACACAGTAAGACTTTTACAAAAATTAATAAAAACAAGTTAAGAATGGTGATAGGTTGTGGGGTAATCACAGCATGATGTGTTACGTTGTTTTGAAAAATACAAAACATTGATGGGAACGTTTTGGCAGGCTACTTTTGTTTCAGATGGTAAACCTAGTAATCATACTCGCTGACCATTGCTTTCTGAAACATGTAGAAAATAGTAGGGAGTCACATGTCGGTGAGCTAGAACATATGGAAATATATATATAGCTAGTGAGCATGGTTACAGCTGCTGCCATGCTACATATACATATATATATATATACATAGCTGGCTACAAGCAAATATATATATTACAGGAGTATGAACGGGAAATTGTAAAATGTGTGGATAATCTGATGTTTGATCAAACTACTGTTGCGTCAAGTTTTTCTAAATTTAATTACCATTTATTGATTCACTGATCAAAGTTAATTGATCGCTCAAATGTTCAATTGACTGCTATACGCACATAACTAAATACAGCTGAAAAAGTATACAAATACATACAAGTAACAATGCTTTATGGCATGTTTTACATATCTCACAACAGAACTGGTTGAAATTGCCCCTGCTTTGGAAATAATCCAAAAAAGCCAAAGTACTTCCAAGAAGACCCACACACACACACACACACACACACACACACATACACACTCACACACACAGACACACACACTCACACGCACGCATGAACAGTGAACTTAGAAAGACCATGGATAATAGGCGTATGGCCCATAACAAATTTAAAAAAAAAAAAATATTAAACTAAATGATTCTGGGAAACTTACACAATTGTTTTTCGCCAAGCACAGAAGACAATCTATTGAAATTGACTTCTATCAAAGATGCAGTGGTGGCCCAAAGTCTGTTGGCTTTTGGACTACCATCAAGCTTTTCTGATGAACCAAAATAATAGTTCAGACTGTAGCATGGAGGGAGAT
This sequence comes from Megalonaias nervosa, assembly GCA_016617855.1. Classification (NCBI taxonomy): domain Eukaryota; kingdom Metazoa; phylum Mollusca; class Bivalvia; order Unionida; family Unionidae; genus Megalonaias; species Megalonaias nervosa. The sequence continues at coordinate 8,918 of JAECUM010013191.1, read as the reverse complement.
GCCCTGATTACTGACAACACTCAAGTCTGTAAAAAGTTCAATGAATACTACATTAACGTTGAAAAAAAAAAACATTGGGACAAATAAACTCATAGATAACTCTTCTATTCAGTCTAGCATGCAAGCTATTCATGACAATCAACCACCTGAAAAATACCCATTTCTCAAAATGCAATATATAGTGGCAGAACAAGTTTTAAAAATTATGAAAGGCCTTGATACAATGAAATCTACTAGTGTTGATATCACACCTCTTAAAATTATAAAATTTTGTGCACTTGATTTATGTAGCTTACTTTTTAATACTTGTATTGACAGGTGGAAATTTACAATTTGTCTTAAAGAAGCACAGGTAACCCTAATTTACCAAAGAACCTAATCCTATGGATGAGGGCAACTACAGATCTGTTTAACGTTTTACCTTGCACCTCTAAAATTTTCAAAAGCCTTCTAATTAACCAAATCCAATGGCATTTGGATAAAATCTTTCATAGTGATCTATCTGTTTTTAGATGTCAAACCGCTCTACTGAAACGGGTGGAGGGCTGGAATTGAAAACTATTTGTATAACCAAAATTAACTCGTCAAGCTGTGGTTCTATTATAGTAACTGGGATATGGCCTCAAAATGAGTACCGCAAGGTTAAATACTAGGACCACTCACATTTAATATCTTTATAAATGACAGATTCTACTTCACAAAACAAACCACAATGTATAATTATGATGATTACAACACCATATCTTACATCCATAAAGATCGAAATAATTTAATATCTCTTCTGAAAAAATGAGAAACTGACTGTGGACTACACAAGAAAAGCTAATGAATAACACATTTTTTCTTTGATAGCCAATGTTTTAAGTCGAGTATGCGTTGCTCCCAAAATTCAACATCGGGAAATAAGGGTAAAATAATTAATCGAAAATTAATTTTTCTGACAATTTATAATCATTTGATGCATATTTATATTTCTTGTATTTTACTTGTGTATATGGATTTGATAGTCCTATGGATTCTACTCATGGCTTAATGCCTGAGAGTAACTTTGTACCATGTTTTCAGGCAACTTGTTGCCATATTATGATTGGCTGTAAGCAAATTACGGATATTAATTGTAATTCGTGTTCAGTTAGACAAGGTTAGAATGGCCTTTTAAAACATATTATTTCAAACACTTTTCCTTATTTAGATTTATTTAGATTTAAAATTTAATTACAAGGCTCGGCCAGCTCTTCCTTTCACGTTCACTGAAGTATGACTGGAAAACAAACTTTGTGCAAACTTAATGTTTGTGACAAATAGTTCATGAATGCGTATTTAATCCACTTAAATTAAATATTAATTGTTGTTCTAAATTTAATACAAATATAGTTTAACACAAGTCTATTCAGTCCTGATTGTTGAACGCTCTGCACTTTAACTGTCACCAGAACTTCGAGACACAAATTATTCATCCCTATTGACTTGTTCAGTGGTGGCCAGGTACTCTACTTGGTGAGAAAAAGAGGACGTTGTATCTAATCATAACAAATAATAAGGTAGCACGAATTGTTCAGCACGTACAGCTTTCATTGTGACATCACATCACGCGACATCCAACCCGAGTTTAACTGGATCTCACTTTCAGCTTGACCTCGTCCAAACATTCCTTGTAGTTTAACATTGATTTTGCCGCAATTATTTCTCGAGACATTCCAAGAAATATGGATGTATGGATCGAAATAAAGTGAATGATTGCCACCTAAAGGTATGTGAAATTAAATTCTGACAAATGACACCCATTACATATATAGTCGGTACTGAACGCCAACATGACGTTTAGACTTTTACGTTTGTTGGAAAAATAGCGATTTTTCGGTTCAAATTTCAGTGAACGTAAAAAATAAACTGTCAATCCTTAAATGCATCGATACTTACTTCATATACAATTAAATTACGTTTATGAAGGTGGACGGAATTATCCCGGTGGTTGTACCTTATGTACCCATGTGTTCGATCTCGATCTACTTATCGTCGCTTAAATTCTCCTTATTCAATGAATGTAATATCAACCGTCTAAATCTCTATGACAGAGAGCAGTATTATTTCAGTTTCAAAGCCAACACTCAGAGAGAACTTCTGTTAGACCAATGTACAAATTAATATGCATCTAAAAATAGACTCTCAAGACTTGTTGGCTTTCCTAAGGAGTTTTATTTGATTTGGATTTACCCCTCTTCTATCCACGCATGTTTTGAGAGAGAGAGAGAGAGAGAGAGAGAGAGAGAGAGAGAGAGAGAGAGAATTTTTTTTAATATAGATACAACGGATGAATCAAAGGAAGCGAGAGGTTGAGAAAGGTGAATATTTGGCAATTTTAAATCGACCCGAGTTTTGTACTAATTCTTGCTTGTTATGCAATTGTGTATTGTGTTTTTTAACATTCATTAAATAACGTTAATGATATCGTGGACAATTATGATGAGCAGTATCAGTTTTGATATAAATATTTGTTTAAGAATAGTGATATAAAAACTAATGGTCCAGTGTGATTTTACTCTAAACATTTAATTGTTCTTTATTTTTGCAATATTCTACCATCAAAGAATCGAACCATCTCCTCTCATTCCAGCGCCTTAACTTTCTCCATGAATTCAGACGTTCGATTTGTAACGTCTTTTTGGATTCCATTAAAAGTTTTTCCTTTTAAGAATTGCGTACAGCTTTCTTCTCCTTGACATAAACTGATCAATACTGCGTCTGTTCGCTTCATCGCCAATCCTTCAGATGCGATGAGCAATGCTGATTTACGTTTGTTACCGACAGTTTTACATTGTTGCTCAGTATGCTGACGTTAGCAAATCGTATTATCCAATTTACATGCAGTTGAATCTTCGTGCTATCGACTGCTCAACGCGTAGAAGAATCTTGTATTTTATGGAAAGCTCGCCTTTTCAGTTGTCTAAGCTATGTTGTTTAGTTTACACCGCTGTTAGAAAATTAAATTGTCATGTCTTCGTTGGTAAAACCTGTGTCTTTTGTCGAAGTAACATTTCTACCACTGAAGAACATTCTTGGAGTTTGTTCGGAACCAATGCCAGCCGATTGTGATTGAGAATTAGTTCTCGCGGCATCTGCAGAAGAGCGAGAGGCTTGGCAACCATGCCGGATGGACGTCATCATCGTAGTTTTGTACTGTAATCTGTTTTTTCTTTTACGACAGCATCTTAGCACTTCAGAATGAACCTAAATCATAGAATACAAAAAGATATAAGAATATTAACCAGCAATGTGTACAAACAGTGATCAAAGCAAAGATTAAAACCTGTTTTTCTTAGGTTCAAAATCGGTACCTTTTTAGACGCATATAATTTAGTAAGAATTACTGAAGACGAATGACGTTAGTGATACGGCACAAATAGAAAACAAGCATCACTGTTTTTGTCCTCCAAACATAAAAGTCCTTCTTAGTATTGCTTGTTTTGATTGGTTACTTTCGTGTTGCCGAAGGGGACAATAGAAGATCGAAATGTGCCAGTATCTAAAATCAGTGACCATTCAAGTAGTTTAAAGGCTTAATCTTTATATTTTCAATTTGATCTCACACTTCCACTTATATTACGTTTTCAAGTACTCAGAGGTATGTTAGCGTTGAACACGGAGTTTGGTAATCATGGGATCAACTGAAGTTGTTAGTGATGAACACGGAGGTTGGTAATCATGGGATCAACTGAAGCTGTTAGTGATGAACACGGAGGTCGGTAAGCAAGGGACTTATTGAAGTTGATAGTGATGAACACGAAGGTCTATAAGCAAGAGACTTATTGAAGAAACCTGAGCTGGTTTCAGCAAGGACCGTTGTACACTGGTAATTGTTTTTAAATTTTTTTTATCCAGTTTTAAATTTTACATGCTTAAAGGTTTTAATCGCTCTTTCAATATATTTTTATATTGTTAATTTTAAAATTGAAACAGCTTTATATAGTGCATACATTTTGTTATAGGTGTAACGACTGTCTTGACATTGGAAAAGCATTGCTGATTGACAGTCTAGATAATGGACAAACACTTGATTGTCCTCCACTTGAAGTGTGGATGAACTATGTCATATAGTGACATTCAAGTGTGCCAAACGATGTGCAGACGACGCTTCTCCTTCTTTCTTTGTAAAGCAGCAAGCAACTATGGACAATAAATTCTGCCTGTCGGTGACCTAGATATATTGTTGAGTAATATAATTGATTCCTTATCTGCCCTATAATTTGAAACGCAGGATAAAATAAAGTAAGGTCACTGAGGAGTGTTTTGACATAACCAGAGAATCATTTTATGGGCAAGAATTAGCAGTGAAACTAGTAAAGTTTACAATAAGAACTTCAAATATTTTAGCTTTGTGTTTACGTAAAGAGAAAACTTTTAATTTTTGTTTCAGACAGTCAAAATATGGAACGCATTAAAAATGAAACCAGTTTCAGGATGTTCGTCAAAGAAACCAGATACGATTTGGTGACTTAACTTAAAGCTCATGTTGTATGAATATATTTATTGTAGATAATATATGTGTGAAAACGTTGAATATTAAATCCATTTTAAACTTTTGGGGCACGTTTTGGTTTAGACACTTGGGATTGAGGTACTACCTACCCATGCAGCAAACGTATATCTCATGGATATAGTTCTGGCAGAATACAAAGTGGCTACACACATAACTTTATCGGTATTCATCATATACTTATATATTTTTCTTTTATGTTCATTTATTTCTTTATGTTTTGTTTTCTTTTTTAAACATTGTATCCAACATAATAGTTATTTAAACTTCATTATCTCTCAAAACTAATTCGAAGCTAATAAACGAAAATGTTCTTCATTCAGTATTTTTAAAAGCATTGTTGCACCAACGAAATCCACTTATATCGACGAGCCCTGTCTTTTTCGTTACTTAGTTGTAGACTAATATTTGCAAAAATTACACCTAGTGCTGTGGGTTTGAAAAAGGTCCAAGCCTGCGAACATGCATGTGTATATTGTGGTTTTGTTTTTTTTTTTTTTTTGTTTTTTTTTTTTAAAGTATTTTGTTTTAAGCTAAAATTTCACAGGTAAACAGGATTAAATTTGCAATGTGTAAGTGTGCATCTTATTGTCCATAGATGATGATACGGTCCAACTTGAAAGTGAGTGGGTTGTATCATTTTCGTACAAATTATATACCATTAGTTTGCCGAGTGTATAATAGTTACCTTTGTCGTGAAAGAAAGAAACGGCAGAAATATGATCCCAGTTTTTAAATGGAACGTGAGAAGTAATTTCTTTTACTATCATAAGGTTTTCGCGTGTACATGCTGTATTAGATATCAGAAGTTCTATATGGTTATGTAAATATAAAAGTATTGTATACAATCCAAATGTGGAGTGAACATATTGTATATCTGGGATCGACAATATATTCTGCTTTATTGTTCTATTTTTGTCCTTACAAAATTTATTTCTACATGGGCTAGATGTTTTCACTTGCTTAGCATTTTGTTAAATTTCTGAATGTCGTTTGCCAGAATAAGACATTTCTTCTCCTTTACTGTGTCCTATTTATTCATTTTCATTTATTTTTAAAACAGACAAGAACCCACAAAGAATCGTCAGAATTGCTCCGAACTAATCAGTACTCTGTTTCAGTTCAAGTTAAAATCGGTTATGCTTATCTTTCATCGAAGGGAAAATTATAGCATCTAAGAATTGGTTAGTGAAATTTATTTGGCATTTCGGTTTTCATTGTGAGACAATAAAATAGTACAATGGTGTTAAGTTATACTGAGATGTTGATTGGCTTAAAGACAAGACTATTCACTGTTGTCCCAGTGTGAACTTGATCACAAGTACAAGTCGGAAAGCGTGGAGTGAACAGTTGTTTATATTGTCCATTGTACTGAATAGGTAAACTCAGTCCCTCGATTTACAGTATGAATGGCAGCGATCATTTTATTTATTATTAATTTTTTTTTTCATTCGGATGCTGTCTATAGTTATTGTTTTATTGTTACTGTATATCCTGATGCAGAAGACTAACAAAACATTTCGATAAATGAAATAAACGATTTTTCCTTTACTTTTTTATAAGACGTGTTACGAAAGGCCACATTTATGTCAGCTGATAATACATTTTGAAAGCATTTATTTTCATGATATGAAGGAGCGGTAGCTCAGTTGGTAGAACGTCGGACTCATAATGCAAGGGTCGCGGTTTCGATAAGCCGCCCCGGCCAGGAGGCGTGTCCTGGGAAAGGCACTTAGCTCCCACTTCCTCGGCTTGATAAAGCCAAGAATGTGTTTACTATGCCGAACCCCCCCCCCCCCCAGTCATTTTTCAATTCAATTTTAGACTTATCAGTCACTGAAATGCATCCATTGGTTGACAAAAAACTTTATTGCAAACAATTGTCTTCCTTTGGCAGCGAAATGCAAAATACTCAGCATCGTTACAAACAAAACATTTCTGTCAGAGTATTTTTAGGAGGATGAATCTACCAAAGTTGCAGAACCTTGCTACCAAATAAAAGTGACCACAAACACTTTCTTACATAATACATGATTTAAATAATTTATTGAAATTTTAGCAATTTGATTGTTTGATAATTAAGCTCACATTAATTGACTGCGAGCAGATAACAGTGTACTGTTCTCGATATCTAAGAATGGAGAATTTACTAAGGATCTCTTTCGTCGTTATAATTCAATCCCAGGTGACACAACAGGCGAAATTTAATTGGTTGATAATCCAAAGCGCAACACGTCTTACGTGTTTTTCTGAACAAGGATTATTTCTTACCCAAAATGATTTTGAGTACCGTCCACTATTCCAATGATACTAACCATATTATGTATACAACACAGTTCCTTAGGTGCTGTGAATTACACTAGATTATTGATATCGCGGCCCAAACACATCTTGCCCAGTCGATACACGAACACTCACCAATATCGATATAAAATGGCAATATAAGACTTTCTTTGTCCAATTTCATACTATATAAAGAATGCCAATCCCATCCTGGATTCAACTCGTAGCTGTGAAGCACTATTATATGTCTATAGCCCTAGCGCTCACTTCACATCTCTGCTGTCCTAGTTTGACACATGCAAGGGCAGCTGGTTGCCCAGCTTAGGTCGGTAGTTTCGTCTGGGTTCTCCTGATGAGAGCGCGTTTACGTAAACTGAAAGTTGTTATGCAGTCGACGTACATTAAAGTTTAAATTGTGTGGTGAAACCATGTCTAGTTTTAACTGCAGCAACTTATTCAGTACATGGAGTGTCTATACAAAGCGGTGTCACATCATATTTTTTCTAATGAGGACGTTGTAAAATGGAGAAACTCGATATAACATACTCATGCGCTATTTTACGTTTCTCATTTCCTGTTTACAAGCCACTTAGAAATCAATGCATACATTTGATGTTCTTAATCTCACATTTCTATCACTTAAAATTTGAATTTCTTAGACCAGACAGCTGGCTCACATATCTGCAGATTTCAATAGAACATACATACATACATACATACATACATACATACATACATACATACATACATACATACGTGCTTACGCACGTACGTACAGACAGACAGACATTGTCTGACTGAAAAGATTTGTTGTTTTCAAGGAAGCTTTTTAAAATGTTTTTGTTGATATTTTACTTACCTCCCCATTCAGAAAACAGAACAATAATGATAGGAGAAGTCCCTGAAATGAAATTATCTGGTATTAATTTGACATTTCTAAATATATTAATGACAAGAGAAGTCCCTGGAATGAAAATATATGGTATCAATTGGACAGATATTAATGATGTAACACAACCAGCAAAACTAAATATTTATGGATTATACTGAAGGAGATTGGAGTCTAACATTTCAGTGAATTATGCCTTTCCCTAACGCTGCAGACGAAAGATAAGACAGGTAGAGGATTATAAATTTGATGACTGTTCTACATGTTCGGTGACTGACAGAGACGTCTTTCATAGATACATTATTAAGGTCATTGCATCGCCAGCTTTAGGTGATTTTCTTAGAAATCAAGGACTTATAAATCTTACTTGTGTACCAGAAGAATAATAGTTTACTCTTTGTAAACCTGAAATGTTGTTTAAAAAAACACAAGTGATTCATAAAATTATTGATTATATATACGTGTTTTATCTGGAAATCCAATTCAAATAAACCTGTTTTGAGCAGATGTATTTTTGTAGGAAAACTGGAGTAAAAATAGGTCTCAAACATGCTTGCCAGGGGATTAATTAAAGAGGAACAACACTACTGAAATAACCTAATGGTTTTTCAGTTCTGAATTAGGTTGTAGATTTTGATCTCTTGAAAGGTCAGTCGCACATTAAAGGTGGCCATTACAACCTATTGCTTTTGTATACCATTATATGTATTATCAAACATTCTCCCAGAGGTTGGGAGATGAAATTCAATGTCTTCTCACGACGTAAGAAACCCCCCCCCCCCCCAATATCTTCGTAATTTCAGCATTAAGTTAGCCTCGTCTCAATTGTGTTTACTAAAGAGTCAGAGTACATCTGCATACAAACATGGTCTTGATACAATGTTGAGTATTACTTTTGTATACATTTTCGGTTTGACAAAAACTAGCCACTTGAACGTTGTTAGCGTGCAAGAACTTTCTTAATGATCGTCACTGCCAGAATCATGACATTGGGTGAGATGGTTCTCACATTTGTATCTGATTTTTGCATTTGTGGCTGCATTATTTTATTATACATATGCTTTCTTTTGAAGTAATTGTCACATTTATCGGTGCGGAAGATGAAAGTGACAATAAGATCTGTTTCTGTAGATAAAACCTATTAGGATGAAGACTTCACGAAAACATTAAATCGATTTTTATGTTTTTTTTTTTATACATGTCTTATGCCGA